>PVLC010004838.1:0-81379 GCA_004027655.1 Graphiurus murinus | reverse complement strand
GCCTCCTCCTCCTCCTCCTCCTTCTTCTTCTTTGCTATGTTTTCTGTGAATTTTAACTAAATTTATTAGAAACAAAGATTTGATGAATAATATAAGTCAGGAAAGATAAAGTTATCGGATAAACCCAAGTAGCTTTTTCTTATTTTCTGCGCAGCTTATCATAGTCTTGTAGTCCCTAAGGAGCCCATCTTAAACTTTTGCTTTTAAGAATAAATATGCTGCCGGGCGTGGTGGTGCATGCTTGTAATCCCAGCATTTGGGAGGCTGAGACTGGAGGATCCGGGTTCGCGGCCAACCTCAGCTACTTAGTGAGGCACTCCGCAACTTAGTGAGACTCGGTTTCAAAATAAAGAATAAAAAATAGGGCTGGGGGTATAGCTCGGAGGTAGAATGCCTCTGAGTTCAATCCCCAGTACCGCAAAAAAAAAAAAAAAGAATAAATATGCTTTACCATTTGCATTCATGTATGTGCAGATATGTGTATGTGTGTGTGAGTGTGTCTTTCTAACTAAAGTTGTAGAGAGGAGATTTTCAAGATCCAACCCCTTCTCTTGATCTCAAAAACTGGGGTTAAGCCATCCTGATCCTACTCTTTAGACATTTAAAACTTTTCTTTTCCCCAATTATTTCTGATAATGTATCTACTTTATACTTACAGTGTTGTAAAATCTAAAGGTCACATGGTTGGTGATTGTTTTTGGAGCAACTTAAATTCACAAGAGCAACACCAAATGATTGTGTGGCTAAATTATGGAAGTTCTATATGTTCATAGGAATAGGCCAGATCTAATAGGGGTTCTAATTAGGAAAATAATATGATAATGTCTCTGAGCTCCTGAAAGCTCATGCAAAATATCAAATTTTTTTTGGAAGGTCTTCACATTTGCTTTTTGTTTGAAGCTCCAAATTACTTTTGAAAAAATAAGTTTTGAGTGATACCTTTCAAATGTCTGCCCTCACTTAATTTTTCTGCTTCAAGAATCTTGGATTTATACTATTTATTTGATTCTCAAGGCCTGGCAGAAGTTCCAAAAAAGAAAATAAAAGTCATAAAACCCCATACCCAAAAGTGCCCATTAGTCAGCGCTGAGCATGCCAAGTTGTGAAATGATATTGCAGTTATGATCTTTAAAACATTCAAAAAAAGCTGGATAACTTTGTGCAAAAGGCTGAATTTTATGGCTTTTGTCTGTGCCAAAGGAATTGTCCAACAGAAAGCACGCCGGTCAGCCTAATTATTACTCCACATATGGTACGTGGCATTATAAGCTCTTTTGAGGTTTTTGGAAAGGCAGAGCTCTGAGGGACAACCACAGCTGGGTGTGCTGAGGAATTTGAACTCCAACTCCATCACCCTCATGCTGGCAGAGCATAAAATGCATAACACTGCTTTACTAATCATTCCCTTGCATATTGACTTTAAGAGAAAATCATTTTGAGGAAATTTACAGAGTGGAGTGGGAAAGAGTGTGATCGACAACTTAATACAGCGCATCTATACACAGTGATGGCTGCTATTTACAGGGGGCAGCTTTCATTTCCTACTTCAAAATCAGAGCAACATTTATGATCATTTAGAGAATAATGGAAAATTTTGTTTGTGGCATAATTTAGTTAAACATTAAAAAACCTTGTTTTAAATGTAGGCAGTTGCACAAACAACAAAACAAGTGTCAAGTGAATGAACTCAGAGAAACACGGAGGTGAGAAGTTATTTATTGAGTTTACCTCTATGCTTTCCAGTTTATTATGTTTGAAAGGTTCCTCAGAGAGAGAAAACTTAAAGGCATTAAGCAAAAAGAGTGTTTTATGATTGTGACTTCAATATACTAACCCAATGAGAACTCTCTAAGTCAAATTTATGGATATTTCAATATAGCTTGAAATAAAATTCAGTCACCGCCTCCCACTTCCATCCCTGAGGCATTTTAAAGGTCAATGTTTTTTATTGTTTATATGAATAATTTTTTGCTCAGAGGACATTTATAACAGTGGAGGGCACTCCTTAATGCCCTAAAGGTGTTTGTGCATGCTAAACAGTAATTTTGCTTAAGTCCTCTATCAAGCTTTGTGAGATCCCAAAGGACTTCACTCTATTTTCCAAGTCCAAAAAGCTTAGCATATTCATGCTCTTATTTTTCTAATTCTGGATAAAATAAATAAGAATTTGTTTCTCCAGTAAAGTAAAAAGGATTTGCACTTCTGGTTTCCCTTTCTAAGAACTAAAAACAGGAGACTCTGCTTGAAATTAAAGATTGTCTTAACTGGGGTACATGAAAGTAAATTCTTAATATTCACAGAAGAACTGTATCCATAATCAAAGTTAAAAGAAAACCATGACATCAGGATGGGGGTTAGTGTTTTGCTCTTTTGTTATTTCAGATGTAAACTTGTAAAACAAGTTTAGATATATTTATCAACATTTAAAAATGGGAAAAAACAAATCCAGGCTTTAATTCAGCCTTTATTTAAATTTTAAACCAAATTATTTATAAATATCCATATTACATAGCTTCTAAGCATTATTATAAGATTTAAATGATATTTGACCTCCAGCATTCTTTTTTTTTTTTTTTTTGCTTTCAGCGTTAAACTGGAGTCTTTGCTGCTATTACCATTTTCTCCAAAAGGTGGCGCTTGTGTAATCTTTTTGTTTATCAGGGTGCAGAGAACCCGGGGAGCCAGAGGGACCAGAGTGAATTTTCAGAATTATTTTTCTTCAGTAATCTCCAGGTGACCACATAAGAAATCTGCATTTCTGAAACTGCAGCTCCTTTATACTCAAAGAACCTTTCAAATAGAAATCTAATTTTGTGAAAGAAAAACATGCTTCTTGTCTTAGTTTGGTTTAAACTTTGGAATTCTTCATCCCAAGTTTATTGTACAATATTCTTCCCTTCTCATCTTTGACTCATACTTGAATTCCTTTTTTAAAAGACAACTTGATCCATTGGAGTTTTCTTCTTAATTAAAACACATAAGCAACAAACGAGTATGTCTGGACTCTGTCTAAACAAACCTTCCTGACAGCATAAATCTAACAGACAGGAGAAATCTTTTGAACTATGGACAGATAAGAGAAAGCCAAAGGCATAGAGGAAAGGAAGACATGCTGGGGAGATTCTCATGATGAAACAATAATTAACATATGATATTTTAAATCAAATGTATACATTCCTACCATCAATTCATGTACATTTGATCCTAATCTTTGCAACTGGGAAAAATTCTAATGAAGTGTAATTAGTTCATTTTACAGATGAGGAAACTGAGTCCCAGAAAGATGAAAGAGTATGTTCAATGAAATGAAATGAACTCCATTTCCATTTTTGGTGAAAGAACACGGTGATTAATGAAAGAGATGTGTAAAGTCCCAAGCTGTAGTAAACAAAACCTCAGATGGTTTTGAAAATTGGAGTCTAACAATGACTCCTTTTTCAGGCACACATTAACTTGGGTCACGATGCTGTTTAGAAGCCCTCCTCTGCTCCAAGGATCAATACGGTCTTTCATTAACCATGCAAGTTGAAAACCTGTCCAATACAGTAGCCATTAAATACATTTGACTATTTCTTTAAATTTTAATTTAATTAAAGTTAAAATTAAGTTCTCCCATTTCATTTAGCCACATTGCAAGTGTTCAGCCGGTAATATAGCAGTAGTTGCTGCATTAGAAAAGGTATATCCAGAATTTTCAATTATTGCTGAAAGTTCCCTTGGACACCCCTGTGATAGGTCATTAATTATGAAGAGTATCAAGAGAAGAGAGTACAACACAAGCTTGGCTGCACTGTGTGCTAGGCTAATTCAGTGTGCAAGAGCTACTGGTACTTGTTTTATAATTCACTTGAGTTCATAACATATTTACAAATGTCTATGTAAAATTATTTGTTTAATGTCTTTTTATGCCCTCCCTTCTCCTTAGCTGTCTATTTTATATTCTCTGATATTTTTTTTTCACTTTTGAAAGTTTGGTAAATCTTTATGAGTACCTTATTTCTTTCTTGTTGTATGTATTATTCAATTGTATTTCACAATTTCCATTGCATGCCTCCTGTGCAACAGGTATTGTGCTGGGCAGCTCTAAGACTCAGATGCTGTGTGATAATGAATCAATTATCACAGGGGCAGACACATATTTTCAGATCCCAATCGAGATAGGGAATGAGGTCTTCAGACCATTTGAAGTAACAGAAGCAGGTATGATTAGCATAACTGCATAGATTAGGAGATGGAAACTTAGTCTGAGGAGTTAGTGACTTGCCCCCAATAATTCAAATGATCAGAAACAATATTTTCAGACTAAAATCCATATTTTTAACTCTATGCACAGTATGTTTTCTAACCCCTCTATTACCAACCCCAGAGCAGAAATCAGTTTATGCCAAGTTCCTAATTTCTTCCAACACTCACCAAGAAGCCATCAAGTAAGTTGTGCCATGTATGCATCAATGTTCTCTTCTAATTTCAATTTCCAGAATTTCTTTGAATAAAGAACAAAATGATATTTGTTCTTTTACATACACTGTTTTTGAGCTAAGTTATGGAAGATCACTGTGCTGAACTGATCTGTGCTTGATATTTTAGCAATGTCTTCAACTCTTAGGGTAGATAGAACTTAAAGGCAAATTAAATGAATGTTCTCCCTCTCCCTCTACACCAATGTACACACACACACACACACACATGCACACACACAAACACACACACACACATACACAATTGATCATATTCTTATCAAGTACCTAAGGAATAGAATTATACTGTTTTTAGGCAATCAAAAGAGCGTCAGTAGCACATACTTTTCAGAGTAGATACTTCTCATGCCTTTCTGTATAATAGCAGGAATCATTTAGGTACAACTAAATCAAGATGTTATCTCTGTACTCTAGGTCTTCAGAGAGTTCCATACATAGCAGCCCATCCTTGAAATTGGTGACACCACCCAGTCACATGGCCTTGACCACGTCCATTACTGTCCCTGCTACCACACCATATGCCACTCAGAAGGGCTTCCTAAGAAATCTAGTATGGTAGAGAATTTCCCTCATATACGTAAGTTATCAAATTTTAATTTTAATATTGTGATTGGTTTCACATACCATATCTAATCATAATTCTTTTAATTACAAATTGTGTTAAAACGAGATGGGACTGCATTTACTTTTATAAAATAAATCTAGTCTGAGACTGTATCTTTTTTTTTTTTTTGCGGTACCGGGGATTGAACTCAGGGGTATTCTACCTCCGAGCTATACCCTCAGCCCTATTTTTTATTCTTTATTTTGAAACCGGGTCTCACTATGTTGTGGAGTGCCTCACTAGGTAGCTGAGGTTGGCCAAGAACCCAGATCCTCCGGTCTCAGCCTCCCAAACGCTGGGATTACAAGCCTGCACCACCACGCCTGGCTCTGAGACTGTATCTTTATCAAAAGGAAAACTCCAGTAACACTACCTTTATAATAAAAAAAAAAAGAAAAACAAAACAAAACAAAAAAACTCTAGTTATTAAACTTACCATTCAAGATTTAATATACTGAAACTTTTTTGGAAGCTTTTTTCCAGATCTTCATGGAGCACTGTCCAATCTCCCCATTGTTTTTACTCTGTTCTAGTCTCCTGCCTAAACCAAACCCAAACAGCTGAAATCATCTTTTCTATTTTCAGTGGGTCAGGCTACCGTCTTTTCAATTCATCAATTTCATTTTAAAAAATCCTCTCCTTTGTATAGACTATTAATTTCTCTTTCTCCTTTCTTCTTTCCTTCCTTCCTTCCTTCCTTCCTTCCTTCCTTCCTTCCTTCTTTCTTTCTTTCATCTGAGAGTTCAAAGGTCTTCATCACCAAAAGTACTATTTTGTTGTTGTTGTTGCTGTACTGGAGATTGAATTCAGGGGCATTCTACCTCTGAGATACACCTCTAGTCCTTTATTTATTTATTTATTTATTTATTTTTTATTTTGAAACAGAGTCTCACTAAGTTGCAAAGTGCCTCACTAAGTAGCTAAGGCTGAGGCTGGCCACGAACGCAGATCCTCCGGTCTCAGCCTCCCAAGTACTGGGATTACAAGCATGTGCCACCACACCCAACTCCAGAAGTACTATTTATGCATTTCAAATATATTATTCATATATAACTAAAGTGCATTATTGCATTGGATAATACATAATACCCTCTGTGGTGAAACAAATGAATGTTATGTCATAGCAAAACACTTCCTAGCTAAATAACTTTATCACATTGTACCCCAATGTTCTCATCTGAAAAATTAGGTAGAAAACTATATTTCTGGTGTCCTATTCCTCTCAGCCAGTTTTCTTTTAAAAGAGTCTAGTAGGAAAAACAGAGTAGCTGATAATTTTTGTTCTATAAGTTGTCTGTCAGAGCATGAATCAAAATATTAGTTTGATAAATATGTTATCACTAGTGAAAGTCATTTTGGAAAACAAACAAAAACTCATCAAAGATAAAATTTTATCATTTTATTTTTTTATTGGTGCATTGTAATTATACATCTTTGTGAGGTACAAGCTGGTAAAGGCATATGTGCACACACCTCTCATTTAACCCTTCCCCAGTTCCTACCCCATTCCCTCCCCCCTCCTTCCTTATCATAAAATTTATCATTTTCCAAGGATTTTTTTTGATTGTTAAAAAAATTAGAGTTGGAAATTTGGCAAAATAGGTAAATTCTGATACAAGCTACAAAAGATAAGGGAATATCCTTATCTGTTAAGTTGAAGAGTCTATTCATACCATTGAAATGTATCCCAATCTGTATCACACAGAATTAGAAAATACATTATTTTCTTAAGTAGTCCTTACCCTGAAATTAGATGCATATTTAAGGTGACATTTGTAGTTATTTCAGCTGGAATTGTTTGTATTCATTTTGTGGCTTGGGGATTTCTCCATGGAGTGAAGGAATACAGAACTGACTTTGTCTAGATCAAGTTTCAAACTCACACAAATCTCTTTCTCTCTCAAAGTCTCAACTTATATTTTAGCTAGTCAAATTTAATTATTTTAAAAGGTATGAAACTTGATCACTTTGTGATATGTAGCTGTTAGTATTCACAGAACATTTTATAGGTAATAGTTAAATTCTAAATCTGAGCTGTTACTTTAAAAATACTTTAGAAACCAGAGTAGCCACACCATCACTGTAGATATTTTTATTTCATGTAAAATTTACTTATGCATCTCATACACTGGCTAACTCCATCTTGCTCTGGTTTGCACTCAAGTCTCAAAAACTTGATGAAGCTTTACTGAGTATGTAGGCTGACACTATTCTTTGGAGTTTCTTCAGCGCACGTTGTCCATCATCACAGTACCCTTTATCTCATTACTTATCCCCTGAACATGACTCTACAGAGAAGATGTGAGGTCTGTAGGTGCATAACATTTATTACATGTCTTTAACATAGGCAAAGCACCAACCAAAGTATAATAATTCTTTCCAAAATACAAGTTTAATCAAATTTTGTTAAACAAAAATAATTTTTTGACTAAACTACTTTTGAACAAAAACAAAAGAACAAATAAAAAATATCACATTAACATAAATAATTTGCATTCATTTATTTTGGCCAGAAGACTTTGTATTCAGTTTGTAAGTAATCATTATCTATTAATGTATCATGAAAGGTCTGTTATTTATGATTCTATCTTTGACAAAATGTAATTTATTTCATTTTGTGATAGTACAGTTCCATTAATACAAAAGATCAAGTTCTGTGTGGTGGCACACACCTGTAATTCCAGTACTTGGGAGGATTGAAGCTTCATGGCCAGCCTCAGCAACTTAGTGAGACCTTCAACAACTTAATGAGACCCTTTTTCAAAATAAAAAATAAAATAAAATAGGCTGGAGATGTAACTCAGAGGCAAAATATCCCTGGGTTCAATCCCCAGTACCACAAAAACAAACAAACAAAGAAACCCCACAAAAGATCAATGAGTACTAAGTTACAGCTGGATAGAGGCAAGAAGCTCTGGTGTACTATTGCACAGTAAGGTGACTATAGATAATAATAACAATGTACTGTCCACTTCAGAAAACTAGAAGATAATGAAAAATTTTGGAAAGGTTTCACCATTAAAAAATTATAACTGTTTAGGTCATAAACATATTTAATCTGATTTAAATATTATATAGTATTTATGTATACGCATATACAATATATATTGTGTTTCAGTACATATATACATACATATACATGTACATATATGTACATGTATGCATATATATAAATTTAAGGGATGAGAGTATAGTTCAGTGGTAGAGTGCTTGCTTAGCATGCACAAAGCCCTGCGTTTGATACCCAGCACTGCATTGAGGAAAAAGGAAGGAAGGAAGGAAGGAAGGAAGGAAGGAAGGAAGGAAGGAAGGAAGGAAGGAAGGAAGGAAGGGAGAGAGGAAGGGAAGGAAGGAAGAAAGGAAGGAAGGGATGGGGGGAGGGAGGGAGAAAAGGGAGAAGGAAAGGATAAAAATTTTAAGGAGAGAACAATGTAAGAATTGATCTCTTTAGAATAGAGTCATTTTAAGAGATAAGGTATTTCATCATTGTTGACATAGCATATACTAACTTATTCTGTAAAAGGTAATAAATTATTTTCATTTTTTAAATAAAGTGACTTAAACTGGGAAATTGGTGAATTTTTGCATTTATAGATAAATTCTGCTAATCTCAAATATAATGTTGAGTGAGGAAGTGAACTCTTTTTCTGATGTTATTTAAGCAGAAAGATTTTTAGTGTGCCTTGTCTCATCCTTTGGAGTTATGGAGGAAATGTTATCTGAGGTTCCTTCTCAACAAAAATAATTGGAAACTAAAAGGATACTGAGAAACTATAGTTTTGTTTGAACTTGTCCAGATTAATGGAAAGACAAAGTTGTGAACAAACTCTTCTCTGGTTAAAGTCCAGTATTACACTGTGCCAGATGCCTTTATTTTATTTTTTTTTGCATGTAAATTGAGAAAAAGGATTTCTTTAAAAAGACAAAATTACTTGTGCTGAAAATAATTTTTATTCATCTTGCCATGACTGTGACAAATTTCAGTAATTTCACACTACACTATTAGGTATCTTGACCTTGTAGCCTGTTTTTATTTATTTTTTTAATTTTTCTTTTTCTTTCTTTTTTTATAGCCCTAAAGATACCTAGAATGATTATTGAACACTTTCCCAGCACAGCTGTAGAACTATGAAGTGCCAAAAAGAGAAGCAAAGGACAGATAGATAAAATGACATCAGCAAATTATTTTATTTACAAATACCAAAAGGAAGAGAGAAATGTTGTCTTTTATCTCTGAATATTTATACCCTCAACATAAAATGAAGTCATGGAGACATGCCTATTTGTTTATTTTTCAAAATCCATGGTGTCAACAGTTTAGAAGTTCCCAGTACAACCAGGAATGAAAGCATTCTTGTGGGATGTAGTCAAATCAAGGAAATTCTCTTCAAATCTTGGAAACAAGCAAAAATTTTGCCTTATTTTCCAGAAGAGTTTGAATCAGGCATTTGTTTTCTGTAATCTACAAACACCTTTTCAACTGTTTTACACACACACACACACACACACACACACACACACACACACACAAAGAAAGAAAACACTATGTGATCTGATGGTTGTGAAAACATTGGTGACCTAAAACACAACTTAAAAACAAGTGGCGTTGACTATAGGTAGGCTACATGGGAGGAGAATATTGAGACTGGGGAGAATCATTTTGAGTCTTACTGACTTTGATTTGTCCATGAACATGATGCTAAAGAATATCAAAGCATACTTGATCTCTCTTTGTTCCTTTAGTCTAAGGATCATGCTCCTCTGCCTCATCTGGACCTTAGATGGCTAATCTTTGCAAACTGCCTTTCCATGGCTCTCTTGCCAATTCTTTTCTACTTAGAATCAGCCAGTGATCTTGCAGAAGGAGATAGGAAGATGAGAGGAAAATAAGTTTTGCTTTTCTCCTCCTCTGCCTCCCTTTATTAGCACCTTGTCTCTAGAGCTCTTTTTTCCCCACTAGAAAGCTGCTCCTTTGTAAAACCAATTCTCAATGAAAGTTGGTAACACCAGTTCTTTCTCTTGTCACTTTGGTGATGAGTAGAAATGGCTTTCCACTGTGGCTAGTCTTTGGATGTTCCATAAGCCCTTATTTGCTGTGCTACAGTTTTGATATATCAAGAAGTACTTTAATGGCTATGCATTTGAACCATCTGGAGTTGAGAGCTGTGTCCTGTCAAGACTCCAAACAATAAAAATAACACTCTTTGTTAAAAATATACAGCATGCTGAAGAATAAAATTGGGCCCCATCTCACACCATATATAAAAATCAACATAAAGTCAATTGATAGCTTACAAATAAGACCCAAAACTATAAACTTGCTTGATGAAAGCTTAGGGGCCAAGTTCCACAGCACTAGTCTGGATAATGATTTCATGGATATAACCCTCAAGACACAGACAACAAAAGGGGAGTACCTCAAACAAACAGCTTCTGTGCAGCAAAATAAAAATTAACATAGTAAAGACACAATCCAGGGACTGGAAAAAAATACAGTCATCCCTCCATATCTGTGGGTTCCACACTTACAGATTCAAAGAATTGCATGTGTACTAAACATGGATATAGACATTTTTTCCTTGCTGTTATTTACACAGAAATTACATTGTATTAGGTATTGTAAGTAATATAGATATGATTTAAGGTATATTGGAATATGTGTGTAGATTATATACAAAGACATTTTATATAAGGGATTAGAACATCTATAGATTTTGATACCTGCAGGGATCCTGGAAGCAATCTCTTCAGATATAGAGACCATCATGTTTGCAAACTGTACATCTGTTAAGGGGCACTATATAAAATATATAAGACACTCAAAACTCAAGAAAACAAAAAAACACAACTAAAACATGGGCAAAGAAATTTGCTTTGGTCTGAATTTTCTTCTAAATTTATGTGTTAAAACTTAATCACCAACATGAGACTACAAAGAGGTGGGGTCTTTAGGAGGTAATTAAGGCATGGGGGCTTTTCCCTCAGAAATGGTGGTAAGGTCCTTATAAAAGAGGCTTCATAGCGAGCTGAGCGTGGTGGCGCACACTTGTAATCCCAGCATTTGAGAGGCTGAGACCGGAGGATCCGGGTTCGCAGCCAGCCTCAGCTACCTAGTGAGGTCCTCTGCAACTTAGTGAGACTCAGTTTCAAAATAAAGAATAAAAAGCCGGGCGTGGTGGCGCACGCTTGTAATCCCAGCATTCCGGGGGGCTAAGACCGGAGGATCCGGGTTCGCAGCCAGCCTGAGTTCCCTAGTGAGGCACTCCGCAATTTAGTGAGACTCGGTTTCAAAATAAAGAATAAAAAATAGGGCTGGGGGTGTAGCTCGGAGGTAGAATGCCCCTGAGTTCAATCCCCAGTACCGCAAAAAAATAAAAATAAAAATAAAAATAAAAACAAAAATAAAATAATAAAAACATCTAGGGGTATATCTGGGAGGTAGAATGCGTCTGGGTTCAATCTCCATTAACACATATATACATACACACAAACACACACACACACATGTACACACACACACACACATACACACGTGAGACTTTACACAAAATTTGACCTTCTTTTCCTTTTTCCTCTACCATGCAAGGACACAGCATTTTGAGAGCAGAAAGCAGCCTGAAAATGCACCAAACCTGATCTTGATCTTGGTTTTCCCAGCACCTAGAATTCTGAGCAATCAGTTTTTATTATTTATAAATTATCCAGACTGTAGTATTTTATTATAGTAGCACAAATGCACAAAGATGAATCTCAATGGACATTTCTTTTAAAAAGAGGCAGATGAAAGAACAACAGTTAAACAAGAAATTACTCAAAACATCTCTCATCATCAAGGAGATGCAAATTAAAGTCATGATGAGATGCCACTTCACACCTGCTGGATTGGCTATGACTAAGAAGATGAAGGATAACGACTATTGATAAGGATATGGAGAAAAGATACCCCTGGTACACTGTTGGTGTGAATGAAAACTATCAAAACCAAAATGGAAAAGAGTATGAAGCTTCTGTAACAAAATAAAAATATAATGACCATATGATCCAGCAATCCTACTTCAGGATATATTAAAAATAATGGAATCAGTATACCAAAGAGATATCTGCACTCTCACATGGAAAACCAAAATGGAAAAGAGTATGAAGCTTCTGTAACAAAATAAAAATATAATGACCATATGATCCAGCAATCCTACTTCAGGATATATTAAAAATAATGGAATCAGTATACCAAAGAGATATCTGCACTCTCACATTCTTTTCAGCATTATTTACAATAGGTAAGCCATGGAAGCAACCTGAATACCCATTACCAGATGAACTGACAAAGAAAATGTGTCAGATATGCACAATGGAATATTTACTGTACAGTCTTACAAAGGAAGGGGCTTCTTTCATTTGTGATGAATGAGCCTAGAAGATTTTATGTTAAGGGAAATAAATGAGGCATAGCCAGACAAATACTACATGATCTCACTTGTGTGTAGTATATAATAAAATTCTCAACACCAAATCATCTAGATGATGAAAATCAAAACCACAGGGAGACATCACCTCTCTCCAATTAGAATGGCTAAAAATACAAAGATAAGAAGTGCTGGTGAAGCTTTGGAGGAAAGAGAACCCTTGCACACTATTGGTGGGAATGTAAATTAACCCAACCCCTCTTGAAGACAGTACAGAGGCTACTCAAATAATGAAAAATGCAGCTACCACATGATCCAGCAACCTCATGACTGGGTATAAATCCAAAGGAAATGAAATCACTCTGTCAAAGAGACATCTCCACTTGCATGTTTATTGCATAATAGGCAATAAACTGTTCACAATAGACAAGAAATGGAGACAACCTAAGTATCCATTAACTGATGAATGAATACAGAACATGTGGTATATATACAATGAAATATCATTCAGCCTTCTCAAAAGAAATCCTACCATTTGTGACAATATTAATAAACCCAGAAGGCATTATGTTAAGTGAAAAAAGCCAGGCACAAAAGACAAGTATCACATGATCGCACTCATATGAAATCTAAGTAGTTGATCTAGAAGTTGAGAGTAGAATGGTGGTTACTAGAGGCTGGGGAGAGAATGAGACAGGAAAAGAGGGGCTGGGGGGGTTTATTAGCTGGTACTAATTGTAATTAGATAGGAGATAGAAGTTTTGATGTTCTATTGCACAATAGTATAACCATAGAAAATGATAATGTGCTTTATTTAAAAAAAAAACTAGAAGAAGAAAGAATTTGGAAAATTTTCACCATAAAGACATGAAAAATGTTTGAGGATATAAATATGTATACCTTGGTGCGAACATTACACACTGTCTACATGTATTGAAACATCACATGGTAGCTCACAAATATGTAAATTTTTATGTATCAGTTAAAATAAAATAGAAGTCCTTAATAAAAAGGACTCCTTACATTAAACTTTCAAGAAATCTATACTGCAGAAAAAATTAAATAGGAAAAAACATTAATTGAATTTGCTATGGATTACAATATGTCAGCTGCATCCCTAGGACATAGGTGCTATCATTACCTTCATTTAATGTACAGAAAGCAAGGTACTGAGATGGGGAGTGACATGCTGAGGACAGCTGAGGAAGAGCAGAGGAAGAGCTTCAACTCAGGCTGACCAGCTCCCAAGCCCAGGGTCTTGACCACTGGACACCTCTTGAAGAAGAAACAGAAAGTGAAGGGGTATAATACTTCTTGAAGTACTATCATGTCTTCAGGAAGCACAGTAGGTGTTTCACATGCAATACCTCATTTGGTGCCCTTCCACAACACTTGACACTATTTCCCTATTTCTTTTCTTTCTTTCTTTTTTCGTGTGTGTGTGTGTGTGTGTGTGTGTGTGTGTGTGTGTGTGTGTGTGTTTTCCTGGGGATTGAATCCAGGGACATTTTATCTTCAAGCTACTTCAATTCCCAGTCCTTATTTGTTTATTTTTTTCTCTTTTTGAAACAAGGTCTCTCTAGGTTGCTGAGAGACTACATTGCTAAGGCTGTCCTCAAACTAGTGATCTTCCTCTCTCAGCCTTCCAAGTACTAGGATTGCAGGCATGAGCACCACACCCAGCTCTGTTCCCTATTTCAAGAAACACTTTCCTGAACTTCTAGGTCTCCAAGACACCACATGTGCTTCTGGCTTTCCTCCCCTCCTTTGACCACTCTCTCATTTTCCCTTACTGACTGTTTCTTATCTACCCAATCTCCAAATATCAGAGCATTTTGGGTTTCTGTTTTACTTCTTCTTGACTGTTGTCATCCAATCAAGTGACTTTAAAATTCCAGCCAAATGCAGGTGATTCTCATTTTAAATTTCTAATGTGTCCCTTTTTTTAAGTGTCACACTTATATGTTTAACTATTTCCTTCACAGTCCCCTTTGGGTGTCTAAAAACCATCTCAGACTTGACCTTTGCTCTCTGTCATCTCCATTTCACTAAGTGGCATCATTATCTATTCCAAAAGATCATGTTAAAATTTAAAGAATTGTTCTAGAGTACTTATGGTTTCCTTCCCCCAATATCAAATCATCGGTAACTTTGTCTGAACATTTAGAACACGTTCCAGTCTATCTGAAATCCTCCCTGCTCACTACCCTCATCTTTTGCTTCTGTCACTGTGATACTCTCCTTACTGATCTAGCCCTTCCAAAGGGCTTAACAGAAAGTGTCTGCTTTCTGTCAAGGATCTGTACACAGGGCACACACCCTTTATCACACCATTTCATTTTTTAAAATCCTGCATTGATTTCCAAAGAAGATGCATTCTGATCCCTTCTTTGCACATGACCAAAAGCTTCCCTAAGCTGATTTCTGTTGAATGAGGGAATCATATTGTGGGAACATTTGGCCTTTATAATAGCTTTAACGTGTAGTTGTTCAACGCCACTCTTTTACCAATATGGAAATAAAAGCAAGATGGGTGACACTGTACTGTCCTTTGCCTCAGGGGCCCTAAAACCAGTTTGTAAGTGTTCTTTATTAATGCTAGCCTAAAAGAAGCAGCCAACATTTTCTGAATTATTTATAATATGTTAAGCATGTTACCATGATAAGCTTTATTTCATGTATTATCTTAAGGATTCTTTTAATGACAATTTGAGATTGGAGTTGTCTACATTTGATATTTGAAAAACAAGGATCAAAAAGTGTAACTTCCTTGGAGTGACAGGGATTGTCACTGGGAAAGGGTTGACTTGATAACAACCCTTGATTAAAGGCCTATAAATCCAAAACCTAGTCTTAACCGCAAGGCAAAACAGTATCCTAAATATGGGGTATACTTTTTCTTATTCCTCAAAATTAGACACACGACTGGATTTATTTTCCCTTTCAAAAATGTAACCTTTTTGCCACATGGCTAGCTATTATATAGACACTATTTATAGAGTGAAGGCCAAGATAGTGATTTTGTTCAATACTTTCCCCCAGTATCAAATCACTAGAATCTTTGTCAGTACCCCCAGAACATGTTCCTGTCTGAGTCTTTCCCTGTTGACTATTCTATTTCTCCTTGGCTTATTACCAAACAACAACCAAAGAACTCTTAGCTGTAAAATGGAAGGAATGAGGGAATTTGCAATTAATAGTGAGAGGGATTTCATTCAAGAAATAAACTTTGTATCAATATCTTAATTTGAGTTTATTAGAGTTCCTAATCAGGTAATTTGTAATTTTAAAAAATCCCTAACAAAAAAATGCAATTTGTCCATGTGGTTATGCTTAATACTGCTGCTACAAAGGAAAGTAGTTACATATCAAATGGTTTTGATTCACACTGGGGAGAAAGAACACAAAAACATCGTGTTAATACTTAACAGAGAAAGCCTATATAAGGATTCCATCATGTTCATGCTGGAAGAGAAACATGTTATGATTTCCAGTTTGAACAACAAGTCTTTAAAAGTGCCAGAGACTTAGTTTACTACACAATTTTCTGCTTCAACAATGGCGAGTGTGTAAATACCGTTTTCCAAGTTAATCTTTTGCAGAACTATTTCCTTTTTATGCTCAGAGAAATCACAAAGGGAATATATTATCCTGTTTTTTTTTAAATCGTGAATCAAGTTTTATTTTCTTCCTTGCCTTGTAAAACTCCTGCAAATAGAAAACACTGCCAGTAAGAAGTTGAGATATTTGGTCCTTAAAGCATTTTAAATGGAAAACTATGTTCCCTGTTACTTAGGTTTTTATTCCAATATTCTAAGCCAATCCTTTCACCAGCATTCACTCAGTTGCACTCTTAACAGTAAGTTCTTTTTTGTTTGTTTCTTTTTAAAAGTTAATACCCAAGATGCTATTATACAAATTTTCAATATTTAGGCAAAAGTAATTTTATGGGAATCATTTTCTTGTATGATTTAAGAACCAATCTTGAAAATTATCAGGAAGTATTTTGTAAAAATATCTTGTGCAATAACAGCATCATTGTATAACTCCTATGATGACTATTATGGAAGATATCATCTTTTTTTATGTACAGATTCTTCTAAAATTATTGTTTTTAAAATTATGCCCAGTGCTTGATCATTTTTCCTTATTTCCTAAACATTATACCTCTGCCCTATTTCTCTGTATTTTTCCAAAGTTTCTTTAATGACATACACCATGGCCAGTAATGAGTCAAGTAGTTTTTTGCCTTTGGATAATTTCCCTTTCCTTTCTCTGATAAAGCCTGAAACAGATTTGAGAACATTGAGTAATGGTAGAGTTGGACATGGACCAAGCCCAATTAGGAATTTAAAAATTGTAGTGCTGTCTGTTACATAGAATTCATATTTTTTCCAGGGAGTAGACATAGATGAAAATACCCTCAAAACAAAATTATCCCCTTTCTGACCCTCTCAACATGACTTTGTTTTTATGACTTGGAGATAAATATTACTTGGTCTCAACAACCTATTTGGAAGAAATGAGATAGCAACTACCAAGCATTACTCTCATGATTTAAACTCATTTGTTAGATTGCTCAATCTGTCTTCTAAAAAGACCCAGAGGATAAGGGGAAAACAGAAAGGCCTTAGTGTTTTGTTGGCAATGATGAAAGCAGAAAAGGTCTCAAGGTCTTAGAGAAACGGTGATGAGGGCAGATACCTTCAAGGTCAGGAGAGTTCAGGCAATATAGAAGACAGGTGAGAAAGAGATGAAGAAGCTCTCCTTTACTAAACTCTGGTTATTCTCCCCTATATCATTTTCGCATCCTTGGCCATTGTTTTGGGACTTATCTTCAGTTAGATATAGCCCAATTTTTGGAAGAATCTCCCTAAATCAACCTCGTAAAAATCCCTTAACCTCGACATCTGATCAAATTGTTCATCTCCTACCATCCCCCAAATGAGGTCTGATAATCCTAGCCTGCCATCAGCAGAGATCTTATTTGGTCAGTTTAGCTAGAAATATCTATCCTTGATGTCTTCTTTTAATGAAACTTCATTCACCAATACACTCCTACCCTGCCCCAACCTCTTCCTTGGCTATGAATCCCCACTTGTTTTTACTGTAATGAACTGGGCCTGATTCTATACTGAAGCCTCTTTCTCCCAATGTAATAGTTCCTGAATGAAGTTTGTCTATAAATAATGAACTATTATCCAGCTCTTTTTTTAACAGATTCAAATACCTTTTGAAAGAAGGTAAGACAAGGTAATACCAATGAATTAGAGTTATTGGTATAGGAAATAATCTTTTGAGTAAGATCCCAAAGTACAGGCAACAAAAGGAAAAATAGACAAATGGAATTATATCAACAAAGAACTTCTGCATAGCAAACAGGCAATTGACAGAGTGAGGAGACAACTTGCAGAATGAGAAAAGATATTTGCAAACTATTCATCCAATAAGTGATTAGTACTTAGAACTTATAAAGAATATAAAAAAATCAAGCAAAAATCAGATTTAAAAATGGGCAAATGAATCTGGGTGTGGTGATTCATGACTGTAATACTAGTACTTCGTAGGTTTGAGGCCAATCTCAGCAACTTGTCTAGACCCTCAGCAACTTAGTGAAACTCTGTTTCGAAATGAAAAATAAAAAGGGCAGGAATACTCAGAGGTAGAATTCCCCTGGGTTCCATCCCCAGTACAAGAAACAAAAAATATAAATAAATGAAACTGGGAAAATGTCCTAAACAGATATTTCTCAAATAAATATGTATAAATAGCTAATGATTACATGAAAAATGTTCAACATCACTGACTACCAAGGACATGCAAATTAAAGCCACAATGAGACAGCATCTCACTCTAGTTAGAAGGCTCATATTAAACAGACAGGCAATAACAAATACTAGAGAAAATATATATAGGCAAAGGAAATTCTTAAACACTGTTGATGGGGAATGTAAATTAGTACAGACATATGGAAAATAGTATGGAAATTCCTCTAGAAACTAAAAGAAGAATTACCATATGATCTGGCTATACACTACTGAGAATGTCTCAAAGGACATGAAATCAGTCTCTTGAAAATACATTTGCACTGGCCTGTTTATTGTGGTGCTATTGACAGTAGCCAAGATAGGGAACAAGTTTGGCTGTCCATAAATAGATGGAAAAAGAAAACATGGTAGATGTCTCAGACAACATTCCAATCACTATATCCGAAACAACTGACAACATAACTTAGAGGAATGAAGATGTATTTCCTCATAGTTTTTGGAGATGTTGTGTTCAGTCCATGTGAGGCTGGGATTTGAAGCTTAGGACATTGCAGTGGGAAGTAGAGACAGCGTGCAAAACTCTGCTCTCACTTTGTGGAGGCCAGAAGCAAGAGAGCAAGCAAGGGAAGGAGGAACAATATAAGGTTCCTAAGGCCACACCCTCAGGAAACCACCTCCTCCAGTCATACCCTACCTGCCCAGGTTACCACCTAGATAAATCCACTGTAATCCATTACAAGCTTAGGGTTGATATAGTTAATTCATTAGGGCTGTAATTCATTAGAATGGATTTATTTACTGATGACATTACAACCCTCATGACTTAACAATATCAACACTGAGTTCTTCAGTGGACCTTCTATATCAGACTACAATGTTAGAGATATACAATGAAATATTATTTAGCCATGAAAAGAATGAAATCTTGTTATTTTCAGTGACAGAGATGGAACTGGAATGATATAAGCCAGTCAGAGATAAACAAATATTACATATGTAAAATCTAAAGAGTTGATTTAATAGAAGTAGAAAGTAGAATAATAGCTGCTAGAGGAACTCTCCAGATAGAAGCCAGAGACAGAGGGAGGCTGGAAAATAGGTAGCAAAATATAATTAGATAACAGGAATAGGTTCTAGTGTTCTACAGCACAATAGGGTGGCATAGTTTATTACATATTTAATAATGAACTATAAGAGAAGTTTTGAAGGTTCTCAACACAGAGAAATGATAAATATTTGAAATGAAAACGCTAATTACCATGATCGTAGATTGTATACATGTATCAAATTGTCAAAGTATGCCTCATAAATTTGTACAATTATATTTATCAATTAAACATTTAAGTCAGGCATGGTGGCACATGCTTGTAATCCCAGTACTTGGGAGACTGAGACAGAAGGACTGGAGATTGGAGGCCAGTCTCAGAAATTTATTGAAACCCTGTTTCAAAATACAAAATAGAATAGGGTTGAGGGTATAGTTTAGAGGTAGAAGCTCCTGGGTTCAATCCCTAGTATTTCCCCCTAATTTTTTAAAAATAATCTGCAAAACTAAAACTTAATGAATGAGTGAGAGAAAATTGGAGAGGAAACAATAGAGAAGGAAAGGTTAGTTTCTGCTTCCAATTATGAAGTAGATAATCTGCAATAAGACTGTGTCATAGAAGAGTGGAAATTCCCCAGCTTTCTTTGGATGAGTGAAATTCTTATTTTTACTCTTACAGACTTCTTTTTCTCTGCTCTGCTTTCTGTATCATACTGTCTAACCAGTTGGTCATTGGTCTTTATTATTTACTCTGCCACTTTTTCATTTTTCCTCTTTTCTTTATTTTGCTTTTTCCAGCTTTTGAAAACAATTTCTTTTTTTGTGATGCAATCCCTTCCCATCAGTCTTTAATATGGTTCATTAAAATTTGCCAACACTTGAACTGAAGTCATATTCTTCCTTCTTAAGAGTGAATCATAAAAATAACTGTGAATTTTAATTTCTAAAGACAACTTTAAACACAGTTGCACCCTATGAATACTGTTTTTCTTTCTCTTCAGATTTTTTATTCCCTTCTCTACTCCTACACTGATTTCTCTGGTCATCTTAGTTCAAAACACAGCAGCATTAGTTCGTCTTCCATGACGTCCTGTCTAATTGTTTCCCTGAATCACTCTTCCCATTTCTTTTTTCCTTCCTAGTAGATTCAGATAGACTTTCCTCTTTTGTCTTACTCTTCCCAGCAAGCATTTCTTTCTCCAAAGAAATGACTTCTAATCACCATCATGACCTTTTTTCTTTGCCCTTTTCTCTTGTCACCACCTGAAAAACATCTTACTTTTTCTTTGCTCTTCAGAAGTCTTCTCAGTCTCTTTCCCTTCCCATTAATAGTTTTTGGGTATTCCCTACATCATGCAGATGTTACTACTCAAATGTTAAAATTCCCTTTCATCCTGAGTCTTCGAATCTGACCCAGTTGCATCTGTCTCAACTCATGTTGATTTGTTATTGAGAAATTTGCTCAAATTTGTTCTTCTCCAGGCAAATTGTATGCACCACACACTCCAGCTGGATGTTTTTGTTGAAATAGGCTGCCTGTGTATTCTGAACCCTTAAGTTTTCTCAATTACAAATTTCCTGAAACTTTTTCCAATTTGTTCTTGGCAATATTTTGTCTTTCTTTTTTTAAATTTTCATGTTCTTTATCATGCTATTACTTCAAAATAACATTTTTCTATAATGGTATGAATATTTGTGTCTCCCCAGAGTTCATATGCTGAAATATTAACTTCCAAACTATTTTTTTCAGTTGCCTTTGGAAGTCAATTAGGTCATGAGGGAAGAGGTGTCATGAATATTAGTTCCCTTAAAAAAAGTTCCTACAGAAAGAGTCCTTTCCTCTTTCACTCTGTGGAAACAGAGCTGGAAGGCACCATCTATGAACTAGCAAGAGGGTTCTCATCAGACAAAAAAAATGCTGGTGCCTTAATCTTGGACTTTCTAGCCTTCAGAACTATGAGAAAGAAATGTCTCTTATTTCCAAACTACCCAGGTTATGGCATCTTTTAATAGCTTGAATGGACTAAGATAGCTTCTACCCAAATTCCAAATCAATTTCTTATTGAAATGCCTATCATGTCAGAATGGCATTTTTACAGTACCCTGACTGGGTTAAGACACTGTCTCTCCAAATTCCAAATCAATCTCTTGTAATGTCTCCTATGTCAGAATGTCTCTGTCCTGTGCCATTTATCTCCATCTCCCCTCTAATCACCATGGAAATCAAATAGCCTTCTGCCTGGCTACTCAAAGTATGGTTCCTTGACCCACATTATTAATTTTACCTGGAAGCTTCTCAGAAATGCAAATATTCAGGCTTAATCAATAACTTATTGAATTATAATAATTTGCATTTAATAAGACTTCTAGGTAACTCATATTCACAGTAAAGTGTAAGTAGGATCAGTGTGTGCATATATTCAAACTGAAGGAAAAATAACTATCATCTGAGTGAGTTGGACTGTTTTCTGATCTGAGCCCAAAGTGCACTGCCTCAAAGTCTGCCAGTTTCTCCTGTTGAAATACTTAGACATGAGTTCTTCTGATTCAGGTGATCTTTCTTTTTATTCACATCTACAAAATGTTCTCCTTGCCAATATGTAGCACGGTTACATAAGGAAAACACTTCCAAGGCATATGAATAATTTAAGAAAATTACTTTATTTCCCATTTTACTAATAGAAAAAGAGAAATCCCACAGTTTTCATAGGGTTATTCAACTAATCACAAGTAGAATGAAAATGCATACCAAAGTCCCTAACTCTTGGTCTGAAATGTGTAACATTGTCATGCCACTGTTTGGTGAATGAACATACAATGATACAAATATTGTTTTTCCCATCCATGAGTATCAGGTTATTGTCTAGACTAATTGGACATATAATACTATCTGTAGCATTGTGTCGAGTTTACCTTGAGAGAAGATAAATAAAAGAAACTGAAGCTTAGTGGAGTGTGATGGTGCATGCCTATAATCCCAGTCTTTGGGAAGCTAAGACAAGAGGATTCAGGTTTACAGCCAGTCTCAGCAACTTAGTGAGGCTGGCAGAAACTTAGTGAGCTCCTGTTTTAAAATAAAAAATAAAATAGGGCTGGGAGTATAGCTCAGAGGTAGAATGCCTCTGGATTCAAGCCCCAGTACTACACATGCACCCCCCCCCCCCAGAAAGAAAAAGAAAAAATAAGAGAAAAAAAGGAAAAAGAAAGAAAAGAGAAAAATAAATTGAAGCTTTAGGAAATGCATGAGACTTCTGGGAAGATGACAACTAAGGGAAGCAGCACATCTCAGTCAGGCTGACACTCAAAGCCAAATTGCTGTGAAGACAGTATCTTGACAAGAGAAGAAAAGCAGCAAAAAAAGTGAACAAAGCAACAAAAAGTTGAAAGATGGCAGAAAAGAGGCAGAAGACAGAACAGAGGACAGCAGAATACCCAGCATGCCTCCCCTAGGGAACAACTGCTGCCGTGGGGGCCTGGGTGGTGCCATCTTGCCTAACCATGCAGAAACTGCTGGCGCTGCAGCCTCCAAAGATCTCCAGCAAAGAAGCAAATGACTTCTGCAGAAAATCAGCAAGAAAACCAACAAAAAAAAGTGAAAGTTGAAAAGTGACAGAACCAGAACTAGAAAAAAGAGCAGAGGACTGTATAAGCTCTCCATGTCTCCCACTTGGGGAATGGAGCTTGGCGACTCTGGCTTCATCTTAGCCATGCCATGCTGGAGCTGGTGGCTGCTAGCACCGTGGCTTCCAGAGACCTCCATGAAGAAACTGTGGATTATTGTGAGGCCTGTAACTACAGACCATCAGGGAAAGCAGTCAGAATTTTGCTCCACTCTTGACAGAGACTCAGCTGGACCTGGACACAAGGGCTGCTGCTGAACTCATCTCTTCTAGCAGAGATCCAGAACAAGGAACAGCACCCATCAGGACTGTAAGTTAACCAGCTGTTCCAACAGGAAACAGCTGTGCCCAGACATGGGGATCTGCAAGGCAGGGAAATAGACTTGCAGGGGCCTGAGACTGCAAATCACTCCTACAGAGGTGGGGATGGTGACTACTATCTGACACAGCAGAATCATGATTTAGTAGATAGCCCCTAGAGGCAGCCAGAGGGAAGTGCAGTCAGCAGTTCAGGAGTCTTTGTAGGGTCCCTAGGGATCACCAACTCTGGAAGGCTAGACCATCTGGAACACAGGGTATCACTCTTGGAAGACAATTCATTAAAAACTAAAAGCACTTCCTCAGCAAGACCCTCAAAGCTCAAGAAATTAAAACAAGAATTAATAAATGAGATGGCATTAAACTAAGAAGTTTCTGCACATCAAAGGAAACCATCAAGATTCTAAAAAGAAAGCCTATGGAATGGGAGAAGATCTTTACCAGCTATCCCTTTGACAGACGATTGATATCTAGAATATACAACAAACTTAAAAGACTTTACATTAGAAAAACTAATAACCCAATCAAGAAATGGACAACTGAATTGAATAGACACTTCACAAAGGAAGAGATACAAATTGCCAATAGATACATGAAAAAATGTTCAACATCATTAGCAATTATGAAGATGCAAATCAAAACTACATTGAAATTCCATCTAACCTCAATCAGAATGGTAATCATCAAGAAGTCAAATAACTATAAATGTTGGCGATGATGTGGGGAAATAGGAACTCTTGTACACCGTTGGTGAGATTGCAAACTAATTCAGCCTCTATGAAGATCAATGTGGAGATTCCTTAGAAATCTGGGAATGGATCCACCATATGATACAGCTATACCACTCCTGGATATCTTTCCAAAGAAGTTGAAACCAGAGAACTACAGTAATATATGCATACCCATGTTCATAGCAGCACAATTCACAATAGCCAAATTATGGAACCAACCTAGGTGTCCATCAGCAGATGAATGAATTACAAAACTATGGGGAATACACAGAATGGGATTCTACTCAACAATAAAGAAGAAGAATATAATATCCTTAACATCCCCCACGCTGGATCCCCGCCCTCAAGGGCCCGAAGAGACGACAATCACACAGGAATGGTGCAAACTTCTTTATTCTTCTCTCTCTCTCTCTATTCTCCTTCTCTCTCCCTCATGGGAGAGACTCCTCATATATCAGTCAGGTATGGGAGGAGCCGTAAAGAGGAAGCACAGTGAGCCTATCAAGGAGTAGATCACGCAGGCAACTTAAGTAACACTACAGACCCCTATTGGGCACACACTGTTCACGCTCTGATGTGCTGGTGCATGCGCTCTGACGTGGCAAGCCTGCCCTCAGGGAGTCCATCGCCTGATAGTCAGCCGGTAGTCAGCTGCTCCTGGCCTATAGCCAGGTGCCATTTTGGGGTGAGGTCTCTCTGGGCCCGCTGGGCTAAGACCCCAACAATCATTTGTAAGAAAATGGAAGGACCTGGAGAACATAATATTAAGTGAGATTAGCCAGTCACAGAAAGTGAAAGGACATATGTTTTCTTTAATATGCACAAGCTAGGGAGTAACTTGTATACAAGAGGGACCCAAGAAAATGGAGGAGAAACCTCAGTGGAGCAAGGAAAGTGGTCTGAGGGAAGGTGAGGGGGAAGACTGAGGTTCATTATTGGAAATACTAACATTGATTGTGTGTACACATGTGAAAATCCTAATGTCAATCTCAGCACTTTGTATGGGAGGAGGGTGAGACAGGGAGGTGATGAGTCACCAAGTGCTGTGTGCATGTATGTCAATGTCAATATGATATATATTATTATGTGAGACCATAATGCACCAAAAAAAACACAGTAAAACACAATAAAACACAATAAAACAGGTTCTCCTGTGTTGTTGCATACTACAGTGATTATAAATAATAATAATGTACTATACATAAATATAAAGGATTTGAAAGTTTTTACCATGAAGAAATGATAAGTGAGATAAATATGCTTAACTTTATTTCAACATTGCACAATGTACACATGTGTTGGAACATCACATGGAACCCCATTAAAATGGATAATTAAAAAAATAAAATGCATGCGAGCACCATATTTCTTTATAAATTCACAAAAAGGATTGAAGAAATTTCACAAGAAATAAATAAATTAAGACCACAGTCTTTTATGGCAATGTTACCAGAACTAATCATCAATAAATGCTGACATCTTTAAACCTTTATTGTCTCTTCATATTATTTGCCTTGACCTACTTCCCCAACCTTCCCATTAACTTGCTCTCTTTCTCTTCAAATCATTTCAAATGTTATGTTTCTCATCTTCATATAGCGCAAATAACTTTAAAATTCGTCTTGGAGGAACATGGTTTGAAAAGAAATAGAGGCACACTCAGGAACATTAAAAGCATTAGAAACTTTCACAAAAAATTAAAAGCTACTTATTTTCCAAGTAAAAGTAAACTGAATAATCTAATTTAAGACAATAACAACTAGTCTCTAAATAATTCAGTAAGTTTTATACCATAGTAGTGTGCAAAATAAATCTATTAGCTATTAAATTTGGCATGTAATTAGAGAAGGAACATCTGTAGCTGAAAGCAAATTATGCTACTGATTCGTAATTTACAATTCCATTAAAATACCTCCCTAGAATCTTCTGATTTCTCTATTGCTATTGAAAACTTTAGTTATTTGCATAATATGATGTTAAATATGGAAATAAATGTTAGCGATGAAACCCAAATCAAAGAGGAAGCATGTAGATTAAACATAGAATTTGAGGGCTATGTCAGACCGAGTTTCAACTTTATGCTTACTACTTATTGTGTAGCCTTGGGTAAGTGATACAGTGACCATTTCATACTAATTTACTCCATACTTTCATGATTTTAAAATGAAGACCTGCATCTAAAGAACCTCCTTGGTTTCAGGTGAACCAGGATAGATATCCACCTTAACAAGTGACTTCAATCTTTTCTTTGAAACTTTTTCTAAACTTTGAATCCCTTACCAGAAATTTATACATTGGAGATGAAGTTTAAATTTTATTTTCTTCACATATACTTACATATTCTCCCATAATAACTATAAAATTCACTCTCAAGAAGGATACACCATAAATATAGCAGATTAATCATAGTTATAGTGGGGAAGAAAAACATGACAAACTGAGCAACAGGATTCTCAATTTGAACATGAATAGTTCTTCTAAGGACTTCTGGAGTAAAATGAAATTTTGAATGGAAAACAAAATGCCACTTTGACGATGAAAAGAGTCAAGGGTTTGAGATATTTCATAGTCTGGAAATCAAATTTTCAGTATTTAAGAGTGGACAGTTTTGGCAATGCTACTGAGTCCACAATTGCAATGAGGGAAATTAATGTCATTTTCCAGTGAATTCAACAGAGGCTCATGGGAGGATGTTCTCTGAACAAAATAACAGAGACATCTTCCTGATTAATTTCCTGGTCTTACCTAGTCAGGTTTTAACAGCAGGCTGTGTGTAATGTGAAGACTCCTGAGTCCTGTGGAGGAATCCATTTGTGGTTCTTCTCAGTTGCTCTTGCAACCCTGAAATAAGCACACGCTGGGCATGCTGGGCTTTTCTGTGTCAGGAAATGAGCCTGAGATGGTAGGTATGAATTTATCACCCTCACTTTTGAGGAATTCATGATTTAAGTGGAGAAATTAATGGTTTAAAAACAATCTGATGCATGCTAAATTAAATTCTGAATAGCATAGAGACAAAAATGAACATGGTTTGCCAAGAGAAGCTAGGAAGCCTTTCAGAGCTTGTAACACTTCAGTGGATTCTTACAGGATGAGTTAGAATCCACCATGTAGAACAGGATCAGAAAAGTATTCCCCAAAGTAGAAGGACATCCAAGTGCCTGAAGGCCTGTTAAAGCCTGACATCTTTAGGGAAGAGCAATGATGGTGGAATAGTGTAGTCAAGATAAAAAGATGAGCAGAAATGAGTTTGGGGAGAGTTTCATAATAGTGTTTAATAACATAAATACGTTTAGATTTCAGGAAAACATCAAAGTTCTCCAAGAAGAAAATTGAGAAGCTTGAGTTTATTGTTCTTGAGAAAAATAGCATTGGCAGAAATGTAATGGAATAAATAGTGTAGCCAGAAAGACTAAAAGTGATAATATTAGAAAGTGGTACTAATCCAGAGAGCTATGAAAACAACCAAAGCAAGTCAAAGGAGGAAAGTGCAGGGTTTTAACTGGGCATTTCCTATAGAACTCTTCCAACCATCAATAGAGGATGAAGGTTTGTTTGGGTAACCAGTCAGATTGAGCTTTGTTAGATGAAAGTTTACTAACTTAAACTCTGTCTTTTTTATCTGGAGAACCATAAATGGAACTTGTGTTTAACACTCAGGACCTTTGGGGGCCACTGTGACTTTGAAAGTCTGGGATTTAAAACAAGACCACTGCTTTCAAAGAGAGAAAAATAGTGACCTTAGAATCTATGTTCTACTTGAATTCCCAGAGAGAAGAAACAGCCCCAATAAGAATAGGATTTAGGTTGTCAAGGTGAGCGTAGGGCACAGAAATCATATGGTGACAGAGTACACTGACGCGGAATGTGCCCTTGGAAGTTCAAACGGGCTGCTTTTAACTTAGAGGTAGGCCAGTTCTTTCACAGAGCATCTAATGTTTTCCAGGACCCCAAGCGATATTCAACATTTATCTCGGGTTAAATCTCAAGCCTTTATGATTGAATAAAAGGACTGTCTCTTAGAGAATCATGCCAGCAAACAGTGCAGTACTATGGAAACTGGAGTGCATCAAGAGAAAAGTGTGCCTTTGGGTGCTGGCAAGGCATAAAGAACCTAGATGAAATCTCTAAGTAAACACAAGTAGTTCAATGGACTGTGGTAAATTAACAGATAAAAGTGTTGTAAGTAAGTGGAAAGGACTTACCAGAATCTCTTTTAAACTTGGCCTGCAGAGTGATCTTAACACGGCATAAATACTTGTGGGATGTAAATAAACATTATAATAAAAGAAAAGCTGGCACGGCGAGACCAGTTTGAAGGGAAGTTAATGAGAGTGGGCAAGAAACAACTGGTATTAGGCATCCCACAAGGGCAAAGCTGAGAAGAGGAGGTTACATGGAAAAGAAGGAAAGTGCTGTAGATTCAATCCATGAAGAAAAGCCTTTCACTTAAAATGCTTCTAGATTTTAAAAATAAAAATACAGTGAACGGTTGTATAAGATAATGGAGGAGAAACCCCAGGGGTGCCATGGAAGGGATCTAGAGGAGAGTGGCACTGGGGAGCGGGGTACGAGAATCAGTGGGGGAAACACTGGAGTTATGCACATGTGTGAAATAACTAATGCTGATCCCAAAATCATATATGGGAAAGTGGAAGCTCAATAAGTAGTGTATGCATGCATGTCCTATCACAGTGAACTACGTAATGATGTGAGATTACAATGCACCAATAGAAGTATTTAAAAAATAGAGGCTTATTGACAAAATTGAAATAATAATAAAAGGGGGAAAGCTAGTTAAAAATTTTATCAGTGGAACCCCAGTCTCCTCCCCTGGGGCACTTCTTTCTGAGAATAACATACTGAAAATAGTTTTTTATGTACCGTTATACACATAAATTGGGTTCCTGTGGCAATATTCGTAAGAGTATCCAGATACAATGGTATTTTTCTGCATCTTTCTTTTTCAGTTCATTGTGTAACCACCTTCAGAGGTGTGCACCACCTTCGGAGGAGTAGACAAAATATTCCATCGATTATGGGCGCTCAGATTGATCCCAATGTTTGTCATTATAAGCAGGGTGCAAGCAAACAAACAAAAATCTTGTACCTATGATTTTATGCACAGTGCTACCTTTTCAGTAGAGTCAAACAAATGGCTTTTGGAATTCTAATTATAATAAATATTGCCAGACCATTATTTATCCCTCTGTTTTAGTTTAAGTGACCGCAATAATTTTATATATTTTATATGTAGAAGTCATGATTATCTTCCTTGCATTTTCTTAGATATTGGCTATTTTAATGTATTGTGACTCATGTTTATTTTTAAAAAATGATTTTTATATATGGATTTCATAGCCAACAGACTCTGTAAACTCATTTTCATTTTCTATTTTATCTAATAGACTCATCAGGTTTTTCTATGCACAAAACAACATAATCTGTAAAGACAGTTTTTATTCTTCATTTCCAAGTTAATTTTTAAAATAGTTTTTGTTGAAGTAAATCTGTCTATGTTTATTTGCCAAATAATATGTGTATAGTTGATTAATTATCATGAAGTGAAAACATGTGAAAATTAATTCTAGGTGAGAAATAAAACATGTCCTAGACATATGCTGAGTCTAATTAAATTTACCATTTTAAATTGACTTTTAACCCTGCTAGGGGAAATTTTTTATAGTACTAAACTTAATATAAATGGAATCATGCATGTATTAGTCTGATTCTTTAGAAAGCAGAACAAAAAGGAGCTGGGCATGGTGGCGCATACTTGTAATCCCAGCATTCGGGAGGCTGAGATGGGAGGATCCGGGTTCGCAGCCAGCCTCAGCTACCTAGTGAGGCACTCCGCAATTTAGTGAGACTCGGTTTCAAAATAAAGAATAAAAAATAGGGCTGGGGGTGTAGCTCGGAGGTAGAATGCCCCTGAGTTCAATCCCCAGTACCGCAAAAAAAAAAAAGAAAGAACAAAAAACAAACAGATAATCTATAATCTATACCTCTATATACATATCTATACATCTATATATCTCATTAAATTTATATATAGTATATAAATTTTATAATATTTATATTCATGTGTATCTGCCACCTTTGTTGAACTAAACAAATGAATAAATTACTGATAAATTAGTAGATCTGTTTCTGACTTCTTTATTTTCCTTTGGCCCTATTGGTCTGTCATTGCTCTAACAATGCAGTATATTATTTATAGTTGCTTTTAAAGAAGTCTATACACAGTTCAGCTTCTGTAACTGGGTTCTGGATGTGTTATTTATATTTGCATATGAAGCTTATGGAGATTGTTTGTTTATCTGAGTAAACAACATTGGTTGAGGATTTCATTGGGGCTGAGTTGGATCTATAAATCAATTTGGGAGATTGACATAGTAACATATCTAGTGTTCTGATAATTGAACATGTTAGTCAGATTGCACTTTCTCTTTATGTTACATATTTTTCCTTCATTCCACTCAATATTAATTTTTCATTTTTTGCATAGATGTTGCTCAAAAGACACTCCTTTTTATATGATTATTTATTTTACTTAGTTTTCCATTTGTTTTTTTTCCCATTGATTTATGCATATTGATGTCATATCCAATGACTTTCACACATTTACTTAGCAATGATGATAGTTTTTCTGTATTTTGGCTTTTGACAACACAATCATATCCTCCATGAATAATGAAAGCTTTCTTCCTTTGTTCATAGTCATCATGCTTTTTTTTTTCATTTTCGCCATTTATGTTGAGAATTCTTGTCTTTTTCTTTTAATTTCAAAAGAAGTGTTCAAAATATATAACTATTACCAGACTGAAAATGTGTTCTTCTATTTATAATTTGCTAAGAGGTTTTTCATCATAAATGCATTTTGAAGTTTTTCATTTGTTGTTGCTCCATTGATTTGATGATATTTCTCCTTTTTAATGGGGATAATTATTTAAATTTTATAAGTGTTAACCAATTTTGCACTTTTAGCATTAGTCTGTTTTGATTATGTATTATTAATGCATTGCTGGAATCATTTTGCTATTTTTGTTTGAGATTTTTGGTTTGACAGTCATGTGTAAGATTGGCTTGTGATTTTGTTTTCTTTTAATGTCACTAAGATTTGCTATTAAGTTTATGTTGGTCTCAAAAAATGGAAACCATTCTTTTCTATTCTTTCCTAGAGAAAGATGTTCTACTTCATCCCTAATCCCCTGTGACTTGTAGTGGTTTAATTAACAGAGAGTACCTAGTCTATACAGGTCATTTTTATTGATTGAATCACTGAATTGTGTCCTCTCAAATTCATATGTTAAAATCCTAACCTCTAATGAGGCTATATTTGGAGATAAGGACTTTAGGGAGATAATGAAGTTAAATGAGGTCATGCAATGAGGCCCTAATCTGATAAGACCAGTGTGCTTCTAAGAGGAGGAAGATAAATCAGCAGTGATCTCTCCATCTGTGCTTAGAGAAGAGGTCATATGAGGATCGAAGAAGGTCCTCATACCAGGGAGTGAGGTCCTTATACCTGTAAACATCCTAAGAACCAGGGAGAGAGGTCCCTCCAGAAACCAACCATCATTGGCACTTTGATCTTCCACTTCTGGTCTCTAGGACCTAAGAAAATTAATTTTGTTATTTAAGCTAATCAGTATGTGGCCATCAAGAGTCAATGCAATCTCTATCAAAATACCAATGTCATTCTTCACAGACCTAGAAAAATCAGTCATAAACTTCATATGAGAAACAAAAGGCTCAGAATAACCAAAGAAATTTTCAGCAATAAGAACCATGCAAGAGGCATCACAATTTCTGACTTCAAATTGTACTACAGAGCTACAGTAATAAAAACAGCATGGTATTGACACAAAACAGACACATAGACCAATGACAATTTTCTTTCTTCATTTTATTTTTTTTGGTGCTGGGAATTGAACCCAAGGGCATTTTACCTCTGAGCTATACCCTCTCCCCCAGCCCTTTTATATTTTATTTTGAAACAGAATCTCACTAAGTTTGGGAGGCTGGAATCAAATCAGCAATCTTCCTGTCTCAGGCTCTCATCTACTGGGATTACACAATCTATCCAATTTTTCTAGGTAGCTATATTGTTCTCATGGAAAATGTATCCAATCCTTGAGTTCCCAATTTCTCAACTTTATTTTCAAAGACTTCATCCTTCACTATATCTCAGTCACTGACCAACAGTCAAACCTATTAACCTACCCCCAAACTTGACCTTCTTTCTTCCTGTGTAAAGAATAGACTAGTGGAACAACGGAGGAGTCTGTGAAGTATTAAAGTGGTGATGTCACATATGTGCTTAGATTTGAGTCTGGAATTTTAAAAAATGTGGTATGAAGTGGAGATACAAATTTAAGCAGATAAGATACTATCATGTAGGGTGAGAATAGAAGAGTGTCTAAAATTGAATCCTGCCTACCTTCAACATTGAAAGGCCAGGCCAATAAGTATGAGCCAAACTGGCAACATTGCTGGGGGAAAAAGAGGCCACAGAGGTTGCAGGAGAACCTAATGTTGTGGAAGTCAACAGAACTGAGTGCTCTGGAAAGAGGAAACTAAATGATGCCGAGCAGTGAAGAGTGGAAGATGTCCAGCAGTTTGAGTGTTATTGAGGTTATTTGAGTCCACATTGAAAGCCAGTTTAGTGGCACAGAGGAAAGGAAATCACACTGCCAAAGGTTAATAACAGTAGAGAAAATTAAAATTAAAAAAATATATTAGCTAGTCTTCTTGAAATTATGTCATGAAGGGCAGATGGTATGTTAATAGCTGGAGGAGGAAATGCTTGTTTATTTAATTACTTTTATGACTAAAACTAGATCAAACTTTCTGATTAATTTACATATTAAATTTCTTTCAAATGTAATTCCTTGTCTCTATCACTTGTTATAATCTGCATCCAGCACCACTTCTAATACTACCCTCTCCTAGCACACTATCATCTTCTCCCTTTTCCTTCCAAGTTAGCACAAGTTAACATCTTTTTTTTTTTTTTTTATAAAGGCAATAGCAATGGTGTACTTATCGATCTACTCTTATCTACTCCTCCCTTCTACTAGTCAATTCTCTACACAAATTCAATGTGATCTTTCTTAAACAAAAGTCATATAATCTCCAAGTTTAACACACTTTGATGTCTTCCCATTGCTCTTAACAGAATGACAAAAATTTATCTCATTTATGACACCTCCTATGATGTGTCCTTTCTTTTTTTCTCTGACCTCATCAATTTCATGATATTTCCCTACTTTACTTTGAGTGACACTGGGTTTATTTCAATTTCCTGAGCATACTATATTTGTCCACCAGACTCTTAAGTTTCAAGAGGCGTATGATCAGAGCTGGGCTTGATGGCATACACCTATAGTCACAGTACTTGGGAGACTGAGACAGGAGGATCACAGGTTTGGGGCCAACTTCAGCAACTTCGTGAGACTCTATGTCCAAATAAAAAATAAAAAGGCGGGGGTGTAGCTCAGAGGTAGAATTCTCCTGCCTATTGCTTCTTCCTGGATAATTTCTTCCTGGTCATTATCCAAATCGTCTTTTTAAGTATTTCTTACTAAATTATGTGTCTCACTTAGATCTTGCTTCCTTCTGGAAGTCTTTCCTAATGGCAAGTTTGTGAAGATTAGCATTATAGAAGTAAACAAATAAAACTGTTCTTGTTACACATTTCAAGCTCATTGAATAATAAAAAACTATTATTATTATTATTATTATTATTATTATTATTATTATTTCATTACTGAGGATTGAGCCCAGGTATGCTCTACCACTGAGCGATGTTCCTAGCCTTTATTTTTTATTTTGAAACAGGATCTTGCTACATTGCCTGACTGGCCTTGAAATTGCCATCCTTCTGCCTCAGCCTACAGAGTAGCTGGAACTATGGGATTGCATCTCTGTACCTAGCTTGATATTGTTTTGATATAATGCTTGGAGATTTAGACAGAAATATGTCTTTCTTCCAAAATTTATTAGTGAGACGAGAAGGGAAATTTAAAGTTGAATTTTAATAACAACTATGAGATAAAAAGATAAAAAAATACATTAACTAAATTCCTATTATTTTTAAGCCAAATATGACTCATCAATTAAAAGCATACTGTCAGTAATTAAAGAATTTCATGTTCAAGATTTTGTTATCTTTGCTATTTTTTAAATGTCAGCCAATAGTTGTTATACCAGGGATTTATCTTTGTTGAAAGTTTGCAATGACTAACAAGCCCTGTAGTGATACACATATCCTGAGTATTCTGAGAAAGAGAGAAAGGGAGTAAATGATGTATTCCTTTTGAGAACAACAACAAAAAAAGGGCACAGTAGGTAGTGAATTACACAGACAGTGATGTCTTGAATACCGAGTGAGAAGCTTCCTCTTGGAATCCATCTTTTCTTCACTTGAGGAGACAACTTCAAGACAAAAAGCCTATTTGATTGGCTTTGACAAGAGATAGTCTTAGGAACCATGGTACATGCTTAGTTTTCTTCTGAGACAACTAGTGTTATTTTCTTCAAGAAGATCGTGTCTTGAAACAGAGAAAAATCTGACATAATTCTACTTATTTTATAAGCAGTATATATTGTTAAAAATATTCTGAGGCTGGATGTGGTAGCACATGCTTATAATTCCAGTACTTGGGAAACCAAGACAGGAGGATTGCAAGTTTCAAGTAAGCCTCAGGAACTCAATGAAGCTGTCATCAATTCAATGAAACCCTCAGCAATTAGGAAGACCCTGTTTCCAGACAAAAAATAAAATAAGTCTGGAAGTGTGGCCCAGAAGTAGAAGGCCCCTGGGTTCCATCCCCAGTACTACACACACACACACACACACACACAAGAAAACAACAACAACAGAAAAACAAAACTGAAACCATTTTGTATATCTGACACCTTTTTCCAGATTTTAAGTAAAGAAGCACTCAAAATATTCATGGTACGGTATAAGGACATGGCCAATTGAATTTAAGTAAGCAATATTTTAGATAGCCAATCATGAGTGCACTTTGGGATTATTTCTATAAATATCACAACTTTAAATTAATTTAAAATATCAAATTAAGTTAATCATACCACCAAGTTTGAAGGAAAGGAAATAATGTATTTGTCAAACATAAATTAAATGTCCACCATAGAAATGCCCACAGGGCCACACTTCATTATCTATTTCAGTTGCTAAATATTTTTGTGAATAAGACAAATGAACCATTCTGTTTTTCTATAGTTTCAGTCTACTGGGCAAAGAAATTAACAAATACATAAATAAACCACATGTCAGAGAATCTTGAGCGGTATTAAAAAAATGTAACTAAGCATGGAGGAAGAGGAACAAGACTTGCCAAGAATGGAGAGAGTTGATTAAGAAGGCATGTGAGGGAGGGTTCTGATAAGGTAGATCAAGCTCGAAAGTATAACGCATGTTGTCTTTAGATGTCTAGAGGAGGAAAGTTTCTAAGGGCAGGGCAGAGCAAGGGCAGAGATTCTGAGAAGAGGTAATGCAGCATGCTTAATGTGTTTGTGTAAGAGTGTCATCATGATGGTCAGTGTAAGTACATTATCAATGGAGTTGTGGGGGATAGAAAGGCCCCTAGATTGGAAATGCTATGTTTATAGAGACTGAAAGCATCATGAATCATAAGATGGATGATAGTGGAAAGAATGTCTGAGCTAGGAGCTAAACTCTTTAAGAAATGGAGTCACCTAGAGCTTGGTAGTTGACAGAGACAACAACCTGCTATATGCTGACAACATGGGGTTCAGAGGATTTTTTTTTTTTTTTTTGAGGAGAAAGAAAGGTGGCCTGAAGTGAGCAGTTTCTGGAGGAGCAGAGAAGGTGCCTGGTTGGATCAATCAGGAGATCAGGAGAGAAAAAGGCCAGGTCCAAGATTTTCATGGATGTGGGGAGAAAACAGAGCCCTCTGAGTAAGAGTCTCCTCCTGGGGAAGCAGAACTCAACTAAAGCAACAGAATGAAGGCAGTCAGAGGCAGAGGTGGTGGATTTTGTGGATGGTTTACAAAATACTCAGTGATTTGTCAATTTCCAAAAAGATGTTTTGTGGTTTGGCCTCCAAGATTAATTTTTAAACCTGTGCACACAAGTCACTTCTATGCATTTAGAAGTAGAGATATGAATGATACCAGGTTTTCATAACAAGTCTGAATGTAAAATACACAGAAAGTTGGCTCTGTTTAATTTTAGAAATAATGGTAAACATCCTTTTTGGTTTTTCATTTTTCAAAACAAGACCATGAGCAACAATTTATCAAACTGCCTGAAGGGAGAAATGTAAAAACTGCCATCCAAAATATACAAGTGAAAAAGACAAGACATGATTCTATGAGTACTTTGGGGAGTTTCTACCCAATTTTCCTAAATTCTAGGGTGTTTTCTTAGGAGAAATGGTGATGCTTGAAAACCATTTTATTTCTGGGATAATAGAAACTTCTAGTCTTCTCATGTCACACTGGGGAGAAATAGGTATTTCACATCTTGGAAAAAAACCTAATTACCTAAAGCTGACTATTAAAGTTACAAGTTATAAGGCACATGGACACATATCTTGTTTTCCTGTTTTCATATTCAGAGAATAATAAATGGAGGCCAAAACATGATTTTGCTCTCGACTAAGTGTAAACTTATTCTATGTGTACTAACAGGTATTTCCCTTATTTCCTCCAATGTGATGTATGCTTGTGAGTTTGCATAATATCTACTTATTCAATGCCCCTGGCTCATCTTCCCCTCCTGTCCTCCATAGTCTGGAAGCAGGGTGAATATTCAAATATGGAATTAAATTGAAAAAACATGAACAGTTCTTATTTTCCAAACTTTCTCTTACTTAGTAAATGAGTGATTACCATTATGAAACAACAGCAACAACAAAAATACCTTCAGAGGGTAAAAAGTGAAATAAATAAGATATTCAAGAAAAAACTAAGTAAAAATAAACAAAAAATGAATACAGGTGTGTCTCAGTGTCATTTCTTTAACTTTTTTTAAGGTAACATAAGAGATTTATTTAGGGAACTGAGGCTATGGCTAAAGAGAAGGCCATGACAGAGGGTTACATTCTAGAGGAAGGCTTAGGAACCATCTATTTCTGTAAGTGAAAACAGCCCTCTTAAGCTTCTTAGTCTTGCTTGATACAAAATGTGCCAACTCCGAAGAGCAGGCAGTTCGTGTTTCTGAATGTATGAGGAACACACTTCCCCAAAGAAAAAAATCAACCTTCAAATGTAGTACATATGATAACTAGTTTCCCCTGTCCAGAAATCTCTTGGCAAGTCATAATCTTCTTTAGATGAAATGAGAGAAAATTGGACAATAAAAACTCAAGCTTTGGTTTCTTACTCTTGGCCCTTAGTGGGGGCTGGGTATAAATGAGAAAGAGGATTTGATTTTTTTCAGGATTAAAAAAAAAAAAAAAAAACCTAGTAAAATATATTCATATTAAACTTTTGAAGTCAAAGGGTTTTGATGGATCTTTATTTTAGTTTACATTTAAATAGAAATTAGAACTCCTTGTGGTTCTTCCTTCATCTGTGGATTAATTCCTTATCCAAATATTCTTTCACTATTGCTCTGTAGATCTTAGGGATTTTTTCACTGTCATTCCCATGAAAGAGAGAAGGGCACTCAAGGAGAAGATGCTAACACTGAGCTTCACAGAGGGTTGAGGAAAAAAAGGGAACTACCATCTTCCAGAAGGTCCTTAACAGGAAACAGAACACAAATTCTCTAATTAGCAAGAGCAGACTCAAGGCAAGCAGGCAGCCTTCTGTTTACCTCAGACCTAGGAGAGAGAGAGAGCAGTTGGCTCTCCCTCAAAGATAGCAAATGCTATTTATTGCTGTGTGAAAGAACCTTGCCAGAGTAAGTGTATTTGGAAAAAAAAAAAAAAAAAAAAAGAGGAGGGGAGGCGGAAAGAGAATCACATTGGTATTTTTTTCAACCCATGAAGAAAATGAGTTTGTTATAAGATGCTCTGAAAGTCAAGTTAACCCTGAAGTGTTTTGAAAATAATCATACTTGACTTATCCACCCTCTCACATTTGTTTTGAGGTTCACAGAAGATGATTTTTTTTATGTATTATAATAAGTATCCAGTTCCATTTACATTATACAAATGTATAATGTAATTCTATACATTCTGATTATTATTAGGTCAATTTATAAGTCTGGCTTTCTTGAAATAAAATTAATAGGAAAAGGGGTTTGACTATTGGATCCTCAGGGCATTTGGCTCAATTTAAAAAATCATTTAATATTAAACAATCATTTAAGGGATGCAGTATCAGCTTTCAGAATTCTGGTATATAGTGTGCATTTGGACATGCTAATGTAGTGTTTTCTTTCTTCAGTATTTGCATGTGTGATAATTTTTCTATGAAAGATTAAAAACTAATGAGATTATCATAATATGAAAAGAAAAAAGGAAGGAAAAAATAATCCAACCTGATTTCAAGGCAGAATATCTTAATAACATAAATTATAGCAAAATGCAGGCTGATAAATCACTAAAATAATAAGCTACCTCTTCTTTTGAATAGAACACAAAGAAAACCATTTTAATGTAAATTAAACATTGATGTCAAGATTTTGCTTCTAAGAAAGAAATCTGCTTCATAATTCAACACATGTCAGTGTTGGTCAATTAACTTTCTATCCCAGGACTTGTCCACTGGAAGAGACCTCAATAATGCTCCAGTTTTTTCTGGAGGTACTCCTGACATTTAGGGTGGGGAAACTTCTTCACTGTGTTTTGGAGATGAGCCTTCATGTTCTCAGGGGAAAATAACACCAGGAGATTCTCAGAGTCATTATGACAAAAACAGTGGCTAAAATATCCCTACAGATTTCCAGTAGCCACTGGGTAAATCCTACCTCACCTTTTCCGGGAGCCACTTCATTGTACACATCATGAATCAGAGACCAAGGAAGTCAATGGATTGTCCAAAAGCCACAGGAAGGCAGACCTTGGAAGTACTTTCCATCTTGATGCTTTTCCACTACCTCATGCTGCCTCCTCTAGAATCCCCTTAAAGTGCAATTGGGACAACTCTGGAAAGTTACACAGAAGCTTCCATCAGAGGTTATTTCCCCACAATGAAAATGAGGAGACGACAGCTAAAACAATTTTACCTTCCCATATTCTTGTGAATTCTCTGAACAATTCACAATGAATACACATATGATTTGTAATTTTTAAAAAAATTCTATTTATTTATTTATTTAATTTATTTATTTATGCTAAGAGTTGAACCAGGGGCGTTCTACCTCTGAGCTAGACTCCTAGCCCTGTTTTATATTTTTTTTATTTTGAAACAGGGTATCACTAAGTTGCGGAGGGCCTCACTAAATTGCTGAGGCTGGCTGTGAACCTGTGCTCCTCCTGTCTCAGCCTCCCAAGAGTGAGCCACCATGCCTGGATATTTGGTCTCTTTTCTTGCTATTCTAGCATAGTTAAGAGGAGAATATTTCTAATACTTTGTGGAATATTTCTTTCCATTTTCATACATTGGAAGGAATTTTATTAATTGCTCTTCTGCAGGATGGTAAATTCTACACTCATTCTCTGTTTCTTTCAAATAGTAAGAAGTCTACATAACATTTTCTTTTCTTTTGATTTTCTCAATCTTACTGTTCTTTGTTTCTTTTAACTCCTCCATCTATATTACTGCATAATGATGATGAAATATTTCCACATTTCATATATCGATGTCTATGTACTGAAAAATAACAGTCATGGTAGGATAAAAATGGATAGACCATTGAAAACACAAATGACTAAGCACATTTTTTTCTAAGTCTAATGTTTACAAATGTGGTTTTTTTTTTAATAAGGGCAGAAGGCAGACTAGATTAAGTCATTTCAAATACTAACACATAAAAGTCTATTTTGAAAATTATCATATCATTAACTGACAGAAGACCACCAGTTTTCTACACTAACTTTAACCCTCACTCTTAAGTGCTGGACAGAGTATGTTCTTTGGACAATTATTCATTTTTTTTTTTTACATATTTTCTCCACCAAAGTCTTTTATCCCATGTAAATTCAGATGGGAATTAAGTTGAAATAATAAGAGACTCAGTGTACTACCAAGTCACTTCCTCCCAAATTGGGCCAACTTCTCTCTTCCTCTTCCTCTGAATCCACATTTGTTGGGATTTGACATCTCCTCTTAATTTACTGTTGTCATAGAAACATGTGTTCCTAATTGACCTTTTGTTTTTCAGAAGGAAAGATAAATGTGCCACCCACCATGGGGGCCTACTAGAGGCTATTCCCAGGGAACTGCACCTTCCCAGCTGCAGCATCCAGCATCTCCAGAGAGCAGCCATCTCCAGACCCTGTTGGCAGCAACAGGCCCAGCTGTAGGAGGGCTGGAGCTTCATGAACCTTTTCCTATTAGGCCACATCCTGTCTGTCTGTTAGGAGGAAAGGAATGTTTCAGGTCAAATAAAGAGCAATCTTGTGCAATATAACCCTCAGGGTGAATCTTTTAGAAAATAACAGCAGGCAGGTCACCTGAGGTGAAGGGTAAGAAATAAAATTTTTACAATTGGACATGATGGAGATGTGTTGCAGACTATTGATTAGAATGCTTAAGGGAAGGGAACTCTTAATATGTTCCTAATATGTCTAAGTCCTGCAGACTATAAATGGAGAGTAGAGTTAGAAAGCCCCATGGGTATTGAGGCTTAGAATCTGGACCCTAATCACAGCAGCCTTGCTTCAGTCATGTCCTGAGCCTCCAAGAGATGTTTTTACCAAGTCCTCTCTCTGAGGAGATGCTTCTGGGTGCTTTGTGTATGTTGCATAAGTATATAAGGGGGGTCTGTTTATATCAGTCTATGTATTGGATGCCCTGACTTAAATTTCAGGCTTAATACAGAACTCTTGATTCTTTCAGCAAACATTTTTCTCCATACCTTTTGAAATTTTAGTAAATGGGAGACACATACACGTGGTTGTTTAAACCAAACTTCTCATCATCATTCTAGAACCTTCCCCTTCTCTTCGCGATGCCTCATCCCATTTGCTGTGTATAAGCTGCCAGGTAGTCCATGAATTTCACCTGCAAAATATTTGTGGAAAGGCCTTCTTTTCAGTTTCCATGACCACCCTCAATCCAAGTCACCATCATTTTTACTCTTTCATTTTAGTCTTCTTGCTCCTCCTAGAAGTGAAAAGAAACACAACCTAGATGTGATGCAAAAAGAAAAAAATGAGTTAATCTGTAGCTGGTTCTGTATGATTCCTGGGTTGTAATCTACAGTCCTAGATCACCACAAGAAAGTACTTGAATTTGTTTCTTTAAAATAGATTTGGAAATGTTTCACCTTACCTGATTAGGCAGAGAATAGAGAATAAACATGCTTAGACTCACTACAAGCTTCAGGGTATCTAAGTACAGATTAGTACAGCACACTCAGAAACTTTCTTCTGGAAAATGTAAGCACATCCTCCAAATAGAACACACCCTCTACTGAATCCAATTAGCTTCTGGGTGGTCTGGCACCAGAATCTTCATGATGATAGTTCAGGGTGTTTTTTCATAATGTTCTGAACTCAAAGAAATCAAAGGTTCACTCATTACATTATTACATTGTTAGCATTGAATAGTGCTGCATCAGTTATGATTATGACAGATATTTTATTAGGAAAACAAGAAACACAACATTTATGCCTATACTTTCAATTTTTCTTCTATTAACCAATCACAATACCCTTTCCCCAAATGTATCTTTTTTTTTTTTTTTTTTTTTTGGTACTGGGGATGGAACCTGGGGGCCTTCTACCTCTGAGCTACAGCCCCAGCCCTATTTTTTTTTCATTCTTTATTTGGAAACAGGGTCTCATAAAGTTGCGGAGGGCCTCACTAAGCAGCTGAAGCTGGCTGTGAAACCAGATCCTCCAGTCTCAGCCTCCCAAATGCTAGTATTACAAATGTGCGCCACTACGCCCTGCTTCTTGGTTTTTAATTAATCAAATAACATCATATTTCTCCCTTTTCCTTTAGAACAATACTTACTTCCATCAAATGTTTGTGTGTATGTCCAACAATGTTTTATCCCTCAAATCATAACATATATTATCTCTATTTCCTTCTTAGTTTTAATGAGTCTTGATAAAGTTTTTATGTATGTAGTTTATTTGATCCTCCTCATCCCTTTATATCACATTATAGATTTACTTCAAGAGGCATTGATCTAATCCACTTAGAAACCGAATATGTTTTAGTTGATTCTTCCCATCTTGGCTTTTCCTAAGGCAATCTCTCATTCTTGCTATGGAATTCCATTTTTGTATGACCCCGTGATTTACCAATTTTGATTGTCAAAGTATATATGGTAGACAAGGGGCACAGGGGCAAGAGTGTGAGATCTCCTCCCTTCCCGTACACCACAAAAGATCATCTTGGTCTGTTTGAATCTTTAATATTATTTATTTTGAAGAAATTATTTCCATGCACCCAAAAGATGAAACTTGCCATCTGACCCATGACTTAATGGAGCTCTGGACATCATGAGACAGGGTTCAGGGGAGGCCGTCTTAGCATACCTGCTATTCTCTAGAGAATGTGGGTTTACAAGACACCTCAATGTTTATTTATGCTTCTAAGAGTTCTCAGAATGTGGTTTCGGAACTCAGCATAGTGGGAGAGTCATCCCATATATGTGTCTGGGGTTTCTCTTTTCTCTAAATATAATTTTGCCATTGTCTTTAAAGTGAACCATGTTTCTTGATATTTCATTACATTTGACAGAGACAGTAGTCTACAGTGATATCTTTTACAGTTTTTGTTTCCTTTTCTTTGATTATATTGTCCCTTAAGTCTATCATTCCTCAGTGGGAATCTCCCCTTCCTTCATAACAGGCAGTGTCCTATCAAAGTCCTACTCATACCTCCAGACTCAATTAAAACTCAATGTCTTTTGTAAGTCTTCTCCATATATCATTCAGAAATAATTGTAGTTTCTTCTGCACTGCAGGCATTGTGCTTCAATGTGGAGCTAAAGCTGCATTGCTACAGTTTATAGATGCTTTATACTTCTTGCTCCTGGTGAGCAGTGCTGTGTCTTGTATTTTAGCAATCTCTTCTACTCCCACCTCTTTACTCCAGCACATAATGCAGCTTCCTGCATTCGGCAAATACTTGATAGATTACAGTTTGGGATATGTGAGAAAGGAAGATGAAAGTCAAGCATCTTAATTTCTGCATCATGAACCAGACCAGGATAACTTAAATGTTTTTTAAAAAAGGAAAATATTAAAGATTATTTATGTATTGTTCTTAGAAGCCAAACCACCAGGAACATTCTCTAAAGCATCAGAGAACTGGTCCCATAATGATTCCTATGTGGCTACCACAGTTCACAGCCACAGTTATTGTACCACGAAACTATGTAGCTACTGGAATTAGGACAGGCTGATAGAATCACAGTCATGGCCTCTTCTGGAAACTGGTGTGCTTCCAGTTGCTGCTCTATTCTGACCACAATGGCCGGTTCACCAGTACTACTTCTTCACATTAAATATCTTTGAGTCAGTTGGGTGTGGTGGCATACACTTGCAGTCCCAGTTCTTGGGAGGTTGAGACAGGAGGATTCGAGACCAGCCTCAGCAACCTAGTGAGACCCTGTTTCAAAATAAAAGAATAAAATAGGACTGGGGATGTAGCTCAGAGGTAGAATGTCCCTGGGTTCAATCCCCAATACCACACGCGTGCGCGCACATACACACACGCAGACACACACACACACACACACACACACCCTTTGAGTCAAAGAATTAGAATTTTATGAGTCTACATCTTATCAGAAATTGTTTTTTTAGTTACAAAGGAGACTGGGAATATAAGCTTTTTGCTCTTTTGGAAGTCAGTATCTACCCTAAAAAAGACTTGCCAGAGAATAACATGGGAATGCACTTTAGAGCTGGGTATACAAAAATGTTATTATACATGTCTTTTTTAAATTTTACATTTTAATTTATATTTTAAATTCTCCCTTTCTCAATTTTAAAGGAAAGAAATCTCTTTAATTCTTATTTGTCTTAATGCATATGGTTTGACTACTTTTAGTCCTCTAAGACTTCTTAAAAAACAGTTAATAGTCACTCCTAAATGTAATCCATTTGCTCTATAAAATAGCAGTGTCAGTCAGGCATGGTGGTGCATGCTTGTAATCTCAGAATTTGGGAGGCTGAGACCAGAGGATCCGGGTTCGAGGCCAGCCTCAGCTACCTAGTGAGCCCTCCACAACTTAGTGAGACCCTGTTTCAAAATAAAGAATAAAAAAATAGGGCTGGGGGTATAGCTCAGAGGTAGAATGCCGCCGAGTTCAATCCCCAGTACTGAAAAATAAATAAATAAATAAATAAATAAATAAATAAATAAATAAATAAAAAAAATAGCAGTGTCCTAGTCTGTGGTGAATATCTGTAGTTCCAGTACTTGGGAGGCTAAGGCAAGAGGATCATAAGTTTGAGGCCAGCTTCAGCAACTTAGCAAAACTCTGTTTCAAAATAAAAGTGAAAAGGGCTGGTGTGTAGCTTCCCCTGAGTTCAATCCTCAGTACCAAATAAATGAATGAATGAATGATTGTTCTGCATTTAATCTTAAGCATACTTCTTTAGATATATCTATAGGATTTATTTACTTAGTCCCTGTTCCCCTCACAATTGCTTACTGTCAATTTTTAAACAGCAACTGTTATCTATGTAATAGGCATCACTTTATCCTTACTACACGTCACTTTCCTGCACTTATTCTCTAGCTCAAACTCTAAATCCACCTGCTACTATTCCTGTAACTGTTGGTATTTCCTGATGCAACTCTATCAGGGCACAACTGTGCCTCCATCCACTGTTTTGCTACTGACAATGATCAACAGTGGCCTGCATTCTTTTATGTTCTAGGTTATAGAGAGGAAATACTAATTATTTTACAATAGCATAACTTTTAGACTAAATCCATGGTCTCTCATTATCTAAAGCTTACATAAAAGCTTCTCTGGAAACCTACATAAAACATTTTTTGGCCCACAGATACGGTCCTTGATCCAATTCTATGATACAATTATCGAGGTCCCTATATAATCCTAAACTGGATAATTTATGTCATTACTTTACAACATGGACAGGGGTCGTTGTAATATATCTTCTAAAAACTCTTGAATATGTTGGAATTAAATTCATTTCAACAAACGGTTGAGATGAAATATGAATCAAACTATTTTAGGCAGTGAGAATAGATAGATAGCATTTCTACCTTCGAGAAAGTCATGGGATAACAAAAATTGTAATATGTGAAAAGTACAAGACTAAAAGTGGGTTTAAGATACAATAATAATAATACAGTGCAGGAGAGAGGCAAACAAGGATCACATGTGTAAGTGGATGATGCTAGCTGGCTTACTAACCTGACATAAGAATTCTCTTAGATTAAAAATAAAAAGACAAGGCAAGTTTGCCTGGAAGGACTAGCAAGCACACAAAGGTCAAGAGTTTGTAGCAGCCTTAAACCGCAAAAGAATTTTAAGCAGTTTACTTAGCAATTGTGATGTGCTGGACATGTTATGTAGAAACCAAAACTAACATGTTTCTGTATGCCTGCCAAAGATGTTTAGCAGTAATTTAGCTTTAGCTTTAATCCTGCAGATGATAGAAAGCTGCTGGGGAATTTTTAGTGGGAAAATGACATGATCAGACTTATATTTTGCATTTATTAGGGAAATAACTCTTGGCACCATGTGAAGGAAAGGATGGGGGAGGATAAGTCTAGAAGAAAGAAGAGCATTGCAGAGGAAGCTATTACAGTAGAATAGGCAAGAGATAATAAGAGCTTAGGAACTAACTGAAGATAGGTAATGAGGAAAGGATGTTGATTTAATTCTCAAGTTTTTAACTAGGATCCTATGTGCCCTCAATCAAGACAGAAATCAAGAAACAAAAAAGCTCAATGATAATTGGAGAAAATATAACTTCCAGTGAGATATTTTACTGCAAAACCTAGTAGGGAGCAGGTTCTATAGGTTACAAATATTATAGAAAACCATAATGTAGGGCTACAAATTTGATAGTTATTGGCATACAGGTGTTGGAAATTAAAGTTTCCTAAGGGAGAAGGTATAGACTGAAAAGAATTCTGATTTCAGAAACATGGAAATTTGAATAACAGACTGAAAATTCCCAGCAAATAAATCAGACATGTAAGAAGAGAACCAAAAGAAAATATAGAAACCAAGGGAAAAGAAGAAATAATTAAAAAATCAAATGTCATAATGAGGTCAAGTCCTTCAGAAGTTTCCATCAGATTGCCTATTATTTCTGCCAATGCTGCTTCGACAATATTATATGAATAGAAGATGCAGACCAGGCATTATTATTATTTTTTCAAAATGACTAGAAAAATAGTGTATTGGCGAAATGTATGAAAGCTGAAAGGAAGGATTCCGTATAAAATAAAAATTTAAAAGGAAAATATATAAGCCAATATCTACAGATAAGACAAACAGAACAGATGGGATTTTAGCCTTAAGACAGAGGTGGGTAACCTCCTTTTTTGAGACTTAAGAAATGATAAAGATTTACCATGTACACATAGTTGATGGTAGTATTTCCACTGATGAACCTCAGTCTTCCTCTCCCCTTCCCATATACCACCTCCCTGGCTCCACTGAGGTTTCTCCTCCAATGTCTAGAGTCCCTCTGGTATCCCAATCACTCCTTAGCTTGTGCATATTAAACATATGACATGTAATAAGTCTTTATAAAGCTAAAAAGTGACCGTGACCACATTGTCAGGATAGGAGAATATTTTGTTTTCTCCCCTCATCATTTGATGGAGACGAGTTTAACTTCCAATTACATTAAAGAATCTGAAATCATGATCCGGCAATTAACTTCTTTAATAATAAATGGAAATGATAATAGTAATAATTGCTATACCTTGTTGGCATGTTCAGGAGCCTAGAACCCTTCTGGTTTTGTTTATTGGTACTTACTTTTTTAACTACTGTTGTATTTGCTAAGAACACAATAACAATGTTTTAGACATTCATTTTGCATTCTAAGTATTTACATGTATCAAACTAAAATTTTATAGTGCATAAACGTTACAGTAATGGGGCATATAACCTCATTTGGATTTATCAAAATTTTGAATTCAAGAACTATAAATGTGAAAGTGAGGCAAACATTCTTACTACCTCCTGCATGATGAGCTCTGACTGTGCCATGATCTCAGGTAGTGGTCTAGAAGGGCCATAACATGCTCAGTTGTGCACTGCACCCTATGAGTGGGGTGTAGTGAAGCATATCAGAGGCTCTGTGAAAGGTGCTTTATGTAGTTGTCTTGGTCAACATTCTCACTACTGTAATCCAAAGCAATTGATCACACAACTTAGAGGAAGGAAGGTTTATTTGCTCAGAGTTTTTGGAGATTTTAGATTTAGATCAGTCATGAAAGTAGGGTATGCAGATCTCAGGACATGGTGGTAGGAAGCAGAGAGAAGGAGAGAGAAAACCTCTGTTCTACATAATAGAGGCTGGAAGCAAGAGATCCAACAAGCAAGGGGATTCAAAGATAAAAACTTAATCCCTAAGGTCACATCCCAAGGACCTATCTTCTCCAACTACACCCTACTGCCTGGAGTTATCACCCAGTAAAGTCATTACAATGACTTTATCTACTGAGATTACCTCCTTCATGACTTAATTACATCAACTCTGAACATTAACACAGTAGCTCTTCAGGGGACATCCTATATCTAACTAGAGCAGTAGGAATGCAGTGCCATATGCTGCGATAGATATTGACAGGTAGCCACATTATTTTAATATTTTTACTTAAATGTTTTGATATTGACTTTATAACTATCTAGCACTATTACTTTTTTTTTTTTTTGTGGTACTGGGGATTGAACTCAGGGGCATTCTACCTCCGAGCTATACCCCCAGCCCTATTTTTTATTCTTTATTTTGAAACCGAGTCTCACTAAGTTGTGGAGAGCCTCTCTAGGTAGCTGAGGCTGGTCTTGAACCCGGATCCTCCTGTCTCAGCCTCCCGAATTCTGGGATTACAAGCGTGCGCCACCACGCCTGGCACTATTACATTTTTTTTAAGAATGATAATGATAATTACAAAAGTGAGAACTTGATATTCCATATAAGACTATAAACTAATATTATAGATATAATATGCATGTCATTTAAATTAACAATAATTATATTTAATAATAGTTTCTTAAATGTATATAATCTGTCAAATGACACATTTGAGAATGTCCTAGCTTTGTCATTGGATTCTTTTCTATTGCTCTTCCAAAAGCCTAAGGATCTAGCACAGGGTATGTTCCGAAATTGGCCAGTGGTGGTTTTTTTTCTTTTTTTTTCATAAACAAATGAAACTCTCAGGTAAATAACATGAGTAACATGATTCACTATTTCATTTATAAAAAGATAGTTATTATGCTTTTGAAATGTATACTTTCCATTTTATATTTGTCTGAAAAGGAACACTGACCCTTTAGTTAAGTATCTTTATGCTACACTAAGGAGATCACTCAGGTATTACAAAGACTATTGAACATTGGCCTGGATGCAATTTATTCCCTGAAACCTATACTTAAAGGAAGTCACATTGGAAGGGTGACGTATAGGGGCCAGTGCCAGATGTGGTGGCACACATCTGTATTCTCAATACTTGGGAGGCACAAATAGGAGGATTTCAGTTTTGAGGTCAACCTTAGCAACTTAGCAAGACCTTCTACAATTTATTGAGATCCTGTTTTAAAATAATAGTAATTAAAAAAATGGTCTACAGGTATACCTTGGAAGTAGAATGCCCCTGGGCTAAATCCCAGTACAAAAATAAATGAATGAATGAGTAAATACATGCATACACACATACATACATGGTTGGAGTACTGATGACCTCCAGCTTCACTTAGGACCACTGGCTTTATTTTTCTGGTCACTGGATGGTAATAGGGAGTGCCATGCATGGTCAGCTATAATATCAGTAAAGGCCACATGGAAATCCATGGTTCTTCTCCTCTCCATTCACCCAAATTATTATATTAAAAAAATATGTGTCAAGGTGACTTTGAGAAATAGATTGTGCCATTTTTGAGGATTTGAAAGTTCCAGTGGCAGTTATCATGTATTCATTTAATATGGATGTATTCTGAAGGATGACTAAAGTCTACTCAAAACCCTACAAAACAGTTGCCCTTGGCATAGATACTATACCAGGCAGGTAACCTTTGCAAGAGCCAATGAATAAAGCCAATAAATAAAGCCTCAGACATATGGAAAGTCATCATTTATTTGGCAAACATTTTCTTTTCTACATCAGTTAAGAAAGCATAAGTCTGTTATGTGTGTTATATGTTCATATTCATGTAAAATAAATAATGATATTCACTTACACTTTTGTCCTGGGAATAGGTTAACTTTCTCAATCTCTCCTGTAATGTTGTCAAAAGAGATAAAGCCACCAGATATCCCACAGAACATTGCATTGATTCATTTTATTGATGACACTTTGCTGTTCAAACAGGATGAGCAGGAGTTGACTAAGATGGTAGGATCTTTGCTAAGACATACATACTCCAGAGCAGTGAGACAAACTCTGTGAAGAATCAATGATGTGGCAGTTAAAGAAAATTTTAATGGGGCCAGTGGTCAGGGACAGGCTTACACAACACCTATAATGTAAAAGATAAACTCTGTATCTTGATCGCTTAACACAGAGAATGAAACATGATGCATGGAAGGGCTTTCTGGTTTCAGAGACAACAGATTTGACCTTTAGGTCTATTTTGTGGCCTGACACGCTACATGAAAGGCCGCCAGCTCTAAGTAGAGCCAAGTGCAATAAAGGGGTGTACATCAAGTTCAGCCAAGTGCTAACGGCCCTGCCTTGTGGGCCATACGATCCAGCACACTTGTGTTTGAAGAGTAAGTAGTTGAAAGAGTTGCAGTATAGCCTTATGACAAGTCCCAAGGAGAGAATCCCAGCACAGGCCCCTGAAACTCCAGACCATGATCATGTCCTCAGCAGAGAATTGCACTGCTCTTGAGAAACCATTCAAGGGAAGTGACTGGGCCTTAGAAAATATAAAACAACTGACCACGGAGCACCAAGTGACCATGCCTATGAAGCTGTTCATGATAGACTGAGGCCTGATGGACCTGCCAGACATAATGACAGAAAGGCCCAGCAGCTGTCCGTTACAAGAAAAAGGTAGAATTGAGCCCAAGCAGGGGGCCTAGTCAGCTGCATGGTCAGGTAACCTAGATGGCCATATCACTCACCAGAGTTGCCTCAGTGACTTTCCTTCAGTTTCCATTGAATTTAACGTCATAAGAGTGCCATACAATCAGATGAAAAAGAAGAAAAAAGCCTATACTTTTTTTTTCTTTTTTTGGAAGGGTCAGCATGATTTTTGATACAATCCAAAATGAAACAGGGAATGCATCACAGGCTCAACAGAAGGAAAAGGACTGCAGGATCAGAAACAAGGACATGTGAATAAATACATTTGACAGAGCATGCAGTGTGAATGTTTTTGTAATCACATGTTAATATTTACCAAAAAGCATCCAACCTAAAGGAGGCACCAAAAAATGGAGTAGACCAAATGGTTCAGCCAGCTTTTATCAACAAATCCAAAACTGGCCCAATGGTCACATAAAATAATAGCCATAGTGGCTGATATGGAATCTGTGTGGTGGGCCAATGAACTTTTATTTATTAAAACTAGAGCCATTTCTAGTTGTCCAACCCTCCAGCCATAGGGATTAATGCTGAAAACCTGAGAACTTGGTATGACACTATTTGTCAAGAAGACCAAGCAGGGCTGGTGTGTGTGTGTGTGTGTGTGTGTGTGTGTGTGTGTGTGTGTGTGTGTGTAAATATTTTCTATTTTTCCCAGTGGAGCTTCAAGCAGCATTACTATCCAGTGGTTCATGCAGTTTAAAATCTACAGACAGAGAATCTCACACTAAATAGCATTTGACTGAGGGGCCCACCTCATAGCAAAGTACGTTTAGGAGTAATCAGGGATCCATAGTATGAAATGCATCAAATGCCACCTCTCTGCCATGAAGAGGCAGCCAGCCTGATGGAGCACTGAAGTAGGTGGATAAAGACACAGTTCAAACACCAACTTGAAAGAAACACTCTGTGAAGATAGGGTGCCACTCTTACAGTAAATCAGATTCTGATGCTGGTTGGTGTTGTGTCCTCACTAGGAAAAATATGCAACTCCAGGAAACAAGAGGCAAAAAAGAGGAGTTACTCCAATTAATACTCTTCCCAATGACCTACTGTGGAACTTTTGAATATTCTACCTCCATAAACCTGGCTCTTCAGAGTTACAATTCTGTTTTTTTTTTTTTTTTTTTTTGAGGTACTGGGGATTGAACTCAGGGGCATTCTACCTCTTAGCTATACCCCCAGCCCTATTTTTTATTCTTTATTTTGAAACAGGGTCTCACTAAGTTGCAGAAAGCCAGCTGAGGCTGGCTGCGAACCCAGATCCTCCAGTCTCAGCCTCCCAAATGCTGAGATTACAAACGTGTGCCACCACACCTGGCTAGAGTTACAATTCTTGATTTCCCAAAGTAGTATATTTTGCTAGAGTATAAAACACTGTCCCATTGAATTATCATCTGTAGTTACTACCAGGTACTTTGAATTGCTTATATCCAGAGTCTAGTAGGTGAAAAGAGGAGGATACCAGACATCTTGGCAAGGGAAGTCAATAGCAGGAGGAGTGAATCTGCTTTTGTAGTACTGTAATCCCATTGCTTGGGAGGCTAAAGATAGGTGGATTGAAGATTGAAGCTAGCCACTGGAACTTACTGAGACTCTCAGCAACTTAGCAAAACACTATTTCAAAAATAAAAAAAAAATAAAAGGGCTGAGGGTACAACTCACAGATAGGATGTTACTAGGTTTAATCCCTAGTTAAAAAAATAGTAGATACAATGAGGGGCAGACAGAAGACCCCAAGTCTGAGACCCACTTGGGTACCTTTGGCTTTCCCATGCATTGTTGTCAGATATAGAGTTCCCCCGAAAGAGATCATATATTAATGCTAAGGTTTGGTATGGTTCACTCATGGGTTTGTAATCTCATCAATAGAAGATCCATTACAATGGCTTAATCAGGATGGAAACCAGGGCCAGTGGGATGTGGCTGGACAAGATGGGTGCCAGGAGATGTGGCCTTTGGAATATATGGTCTATCTCTCTCTCTCTCTCTCTTTCGCTCTCTCCCTCCCTACTGACCTCTGCAATATGAGAGTGAAGCCTTGTGCTCTCTCTCGCTCTCTCCCTTCCCTGCTTCCATGCCCTGAGATCCAGGCCCTGATCTCGTATGGTCTGAACATGAAATCTTCAAAAACCTTTGTGCAAACAAACCTTCCTTCCTCTAAGCTGTGTGGTCAGGTTTACTGGATACAATAATGAGAATGCTGACTAAGACACCATGCCTCATAGTAACTAGGAATGGTGACTTGGTGACTTGCATCAATCCTAGCCTTAGCTAGCCTGAGCCTAGCTCAGCCTTCTCAAGAATGAGGCTCATGTCACGCCACCAGGTAGCCACTTACCTGGCCAGGCAAAGGCTGAGGTGGAGGGAAAATTGGCATGGATGGTGGAGAAAGGAACCAGTGATATTTACAGTTGCAGTCCTGAGATCCCTGCAGCAACAGATGTGGTGCTTTGTCCTATGGACTTCTCTCACCCACAGAGAGACCCAGGAGTACCAGGGAGGAGTGCTCCCCAAGTACATTTGGAGAAGAGGGTTTGTGTAAAGTGAGGGGTGCGCTGGGGCAGCTCTGCAGGTGATGAACCTGCTATGAGAAGTACAGGCCGTTCCTAGCTTCAGCTGCTGCACTTTTGTGATTGGTCACAATGATCATACTAAGGCCATCCTCTACCAAGACTACGTCAATGAAAGAGGAAGGCAGGCAACAGAACATTTCTTTTCTTTTTTCTTTTTTTTAGATTGGTGCATGATAGTCTCACATCATAATGCAGTTCTTAGTAACAAACCATTTCTATTTCACGTGGGATTTCTCTAGTGGAGAAATTTTGCTATGGTCTTCCCACCAGCATGGCCAAGACTTTCTTGCATTTGGCCAGTGTTCAGAGGCTCTTCCCATCCTTTCTCCTTTTTCAGGTATCAGGCCTATTTTACCTGCCTGCTCCTGCTCTTTTAACCCTTTGTCACTCACAAGTGTTTTCATCAAACAACAACAACAACACTCTTTCACTTCAAATTGTGTACTGCATTTTCTACCTGGAAATTCAGGTAGAAAATGCAAATCAAAAAAAAAAAATCTAGCCGGGTGTGGTGGCCAACACTTGTAATCCCAGCATTCGGGAGGCTGAGACAGGAGGATCTGGGTTCATGGCCAGTCTCCGCTGCTTGGTGAGGCTCTCTGCAACTTAGTGAGACCCTGTTTCAAAATAAAGAATAAAAAATAGGGCTGGGTCTGTAGCTCAGAGGTAGAATTCCCCCAGGATCCATCCCCAGTACTGCAAGAAAAAAAAAATCTAAAATCTATGTTAATCAAAGAGCACATGGAAATTGTGTTAATTTTAGAGAAAATTAAAAACAATCTTATTCCAACCTCATGATTTTCCTTGACTCCCTGATCCCTCTCAAAACATGGGAAAGGATATCAAGGTATCATCCCACTGGAATGAATTTAATTCCAACAAGTAAACAGACTCTCAGTTACACAATGAACTCTTAACTTAATAGTCTTTTTATAAAAAATAACGCCAGATGAGTTTAACTCGGAAATCTTGTGCTGGCCTTCTGTGGGTAAAAAGTAATGAATAAAAGTCAGGTTTAGGAAATTAAATTCTTGAGCAAAATCCTCCTTTAATTTCCCCTGGACAAAACCCTGTGTATAGTTTTGGCCAAAGCATAAACTCAAAGATTTATATATTCACTAGAAACTGTCTCTGAAGTTTAAAACTTTCAATCCCTTAAAGAGAATATGGCCAGATCTCTAAACTCAGCATTAATTAAATTGTCTTATCTTTAGGGGTAATATGTTAAAAGGACTATCAGGAGCCAGAAACATGAATATGATTTATATCTATTTTATGTTATTAATTGAAAAGTTTAAGGACTGGCTTAGAAACTTAGCGTTTCATTTCGAATTACTGAATATTCCAACTCATGGTAATTCTGGAATATTCAGAGTAAACATTTGATGCAACATTAAAGTGTGAATCATGGTATTCAAATTTGCTCCAAAGAAACATTGTAATAGGAAAAGTAAAATTCGATTGTGACCAGGGAACTTGGATCTTAATGCCAGTTCCACTGCTAATAAGCTATGCTCATTTTAGCAAGTTTTCACCTCTCTCTGATCCAGTTTTCTCATCTATAAAAGAAAAAATAAGGTAGGAACTAGATCAGTAGTTCTCAGAGTGATGCTGAACTAGTAGCATTAGCATTATCCAGAACTGGTTAGATGTGTAAATTTGGGCCCACACCAACCTAACTGAATCAAGAATCTGGAAGTGCAGCTTAAGAACTTATCTATTAACAGGGCCTCTTGGTGATTCTGATTGTGATTCAAGTTTGAGAACAACTGGATTACATGATGTCCAAGGTCTGTCCTGTATTGAAACTTTTTATTCTATCATGTCTTACTCTGAGGTGCTTGCCTGACCTTGAATGCTCTTTTTACTGCATACATCAAATATGTTGTGTTAGAATTAACTTTAACACATCACCTCCATCTTTTGATAGATGTCCTCTTGAAGATAAGAATTTCATCTTACTTTTCTTTATGTCCTCAACAGTGGTTAGCTTAGAGTCATACACATGCTTAGCAATTATACATTATATAAATCTAAAAAAAAATTAAATTTAAGTTCACATAATCTGAAGATTTTTATTGCAAAAATGATGTTGGGACAATTCACAAAACATTTTCAAGTGATAAAGTATATTACATTTTAAGAACTTCAAAAAGAAAAGAAATGAAAATGCCAGTTTAAGAACTTAAAGAAATGGTGGCCAGTTTTTGGCTGCCAAGAAGCTGGTTCATGTAAAACTTAATGGAATTTGGGGGTATCAAATTGCTTTGCAATTTAAATTTCATTTAGAATATTTAACAGAGAAATAAGATAATTTTATTTTTTAAATTGATGCTTATATTGTGCTAGAAACAAAAACCTTTTGCACTGTATACATACTCAATCAAAATTTTAGATGTCAAAATTAAAATGTATGAGTTTCCATGATTCTTAAAATTATTTTTAGATACCAACTGGGAAAAAAATAATGGAGATTAGTGCTTTAACCAATCCAATATGGACTAATAATGCCATCCCCCGGCATTATTCTGCAATCTAACTTGCAATTATATTTTGTAACACTCTATATTCTTATCCACTTCCTTCAGTGAAAAGGAAGCTCTTGTCAGAAACCAGTGTGTGTAAGGACCTGGGAATAGTGTCACACACCTGTAATCCCAGTACTTGTGGGGCTGAGACAGGCGATCACAGGTTTAAGGTCATCCTTAGTAATTTAATGAGACTCTTTTTCAGAAAATAAGTAAAAGTAAAAACAGCTGGGCATGTAGCGCAGAGGTAAAAAATATTCCTGGGTTCAATCTCCCATACAAATAAACAAATAAAACCAAACAAACAAAAAGAAGCCAGTTTGTGTAAACAGTCCTAAATCTGAGGTTGTCAATGAGTGTTTTTTGGCTGGATGCACAAATAAACTGATTTGATATTGGATGCAGATCTTTCAGTGTTTTTATGTTTTAATGCACCGATATTTATGCTTATATTCATTCTTTTGAAATTTAAGGCCTTCAAGAAAAGGACTCAACATTGTGTAATGGAGAAATAATAACATACTAGAACTTTTGAATGTAGTCCAATCTCTGACAATTAGATAACTGTGTAACTAAGACAAATCATACACTCTCCAGGGCTGTAATTTCCTTATTTAAGGAATCAGACATTATGAAGTCCCTTCTTACCCTAAAGCTGCATTAGTTTCTTCACATGCTGTATAGATACAAGTGACCTATTTCATAAGCCATTTATTTCCAATACAATCACAAGTGAAAATGCACAGCGATGGCTGCTGCCTTGTTGCCTGGGCTACTATTATGCTACTTTTGGTGTGAAAAAGATATTGGTGATGGAGATTAACTAATAACCATCTACATTATAAAATCATCACATCTCAAACTAAAATGTATTTTACATATTAACTAATTGTGCCTTAGTTTCAAAATGAGAAAGAACAAGTGAAAGAATATAAGTCACTTGCTGAAGGCAACATAAAGTTGTTATCAGAACTTGCAGTAGCATGTAGTTTCAGTCTCAACCAAGTACTAGTTCCACCAGTAATAATTAAGAACCACAAGCTTTAGAGTCACGTACATCTGAAATTCAAATATCAACCACCAACTTTTGGAAAGGTTATTTATGTTGTCTATTTAAATAATTAATTTCTTATGTAATAGACTAAAACCTTTACTGATATCTTGTTTTAACATTATAATGGTAGTGAGTCATAGGGACACTGGAAAAAGGTGAGAAAGTGATAGCTGTGATTGTTATTGTACATTCAGTAAGGGGCTGCTTACAATAGTAATTCTACTATGAAATCATATCTAACAGAAAAAAATACTCTCAAAAATTTGCCTATTTAATTTTGGTGCTTTAAATTTTACTAAATATTTTCTGAATGGCAATGAGACTTGCAATCTAGAAAATAATTATATACACATATACGAATTAATTTGCTCAACTATGAATCTATCTATCGCCTATAAATTCAAGGAGCATTTTTAAGCATTTTGTTCTTGTCTTTGTGGCAAGTGGTTGGGATCCACACAGGAATGTAGCATGATCCAAGCACTAACTTCGATGAATGGTAAGTTGAGATTTTTAGTGAAAGTTTCAAATAAGTATATGAATCAATTTTTATTGAATCTATACTGGTTGATACATACAAAATTTAGTAATTGCCTTTGACTTCAATAGACATTTCTCAAATTAAAATCAGAAGAGACATATTAATAGCCAGCAGGTATAAGAAAAAAGGATCAACATAACTCATCATCAGAGAAATACAAATCAAAACTATAATGAGGTACCATAGCATAACTATTAGAGTGGCTATTATCAAAACAAAACAAAACAAAATGGAGGTAGAATGCCCCTGTGTCCAATCTCAAGTACCAAAACAAACAAACAAACACACAAACAAAAAAGAAATAAAGATAATTAAAAAAAGGAAAGTAAAGAAAGTCAGATTTACAAACTTCTCTGCTGTGTTCCAAACAGTTTGGATTTTGTAATCAGAACTCTCCCAGATGTTCTCAGAGAGTCCCAGTGCAATTAAAAAAAAAAAAAAAAAGAAGAAGAAAGAAATTGAAGCAATGAGAGAAATATATATCCCAGGGAGTTATTTCTCAGTAATAAAACTTTAGTTTATCAAAATCACTCAAGAATTGAAGACATTTAACATGGCTCATAAAACCACAAACACAGTGCCCTCTTTTTGGGAACTGACAAAGTTGTAGACTTCTGTGATTAGCCTCGTGGTTATCGTGTCGTATCACCAGTCACCATAAATAGGGGTGAAAGAGAAGTGAAAAGACTTTGTTGTCAGGATGCAATAGTGAGACGGAGGATGTAAGTGCCTATAGAGTTTATATTTGAGGTCATTTTCAAAAACATGACACAATGTGCACATGTAAATAACACATTTAATGAAAGAGCAAACTTTGTTTTTGAACAAAGAGCACATTCTGTGGATTTTGATTCTGTAAACATCAGGAACTAATCTCTTACATAAGCCATTTCTATTATCTTCCAAAGCTGAAGTCATACACAAGGGAGATGGGGGTGGGACTTTTAATTCCTGATACGCCCTTTGTTGGCTGACTATCATATATGAGTGAATTTGTTATTCTATTCATTATATGCATTGAAAATGATTCCTGCTTATATCCACCAGAAAAATATAACTCTTTAAAATAAGTAAAAGTAGAGATTACTTTAAAATATTTGGAAGAATTTTGTCAAAACACAGTTGGGATGGAGTGCTGCCAGCTGTGCAACTGTTTTTAATTAAAACCTTGTTCAACATGCTTACTGCAGAGTTTTCTTATTTTTCTGTTATATAAAGATGTACTGATTCAGCAATTATTGAACCATGGACACATTATAAAACTTTTTTCTGAGATTACTTAGCCAACAAAATCAGCTGTGATTCATTAGATAATAACACAATCAGGAAAAACATTCCCTAAGTTATCCCTTAGTTTTAGGTCTTTGGTGATTGTGGGACCTGAAGGCCCCCCTCCCACAAAAAAGAACTTTCTCATTTTAAATTTAAATAGCAATATTTGTAATGGAATGGTGATGATAAATTTATATATGGGAATCCAGTGAACCCATTAAACAGACTGTAAAAGATAAACCAGGTTCCATTCATAACTTTGTTAGTAATTGTTTCACTATATACTGAGAAAAAAAAAACTACTATTACTAAATACTTAGGACAAAATGTAAAGCCAGCTTTGTCTACTAAGAAGCACTGCACAATTCTCACATAATGTGTGCATGCTGTAGAATTACATAGAATTTTATTTTTAAGACAAAAACTATTAGTTTTTTAAAAAAATACTGTTGATAACCTTTAGCAGGAGTGACAGAAATAAGGAGAGTAGGTATTAAGCACAGATATCAGGAAAAAAAGGATATAACTATGGTTCCTTCAGCTCTTGAAAGAATAAAGAAGGAATACTATGAAGAGCTTATGCTCATAAATTTAACCTGGATAACTATTAAAATCTCAACTAAAGTTAAATAGATCATTAGACTGGTCCATAAACCATTAAAGAAATAGAATTCATGATTAAAAAACTCCCAAACTAAAAATTTCTATGCATAGATGATTTCACTGGAGAATTCTGCCAAATATTTAAGGAAGAATGAATACCATATAGAGATGAAGATAAGTAGTGCGTTCATGAACTAGAAGACTCAAAATTTAAATTATCCCCAAATTTATCTGTATATTTATTGCAATTCCCAGGAAGGTTTTTGTAGACATAGCCAATTATATTTAAAAATATATAGAAACACACAGACCCAAGACTAGATAAAACAATCTTAAGCAAGAAGTACACTATAGAAGTAAATATTATGCCTGATACCAAAGCTTATTATACTACTATAGTCAATAACAGAGTATATAATGACATAGAAATATAAGGGTAGATCAATGGATAAGAACAGAAAATTTTTTAGTTTTTAAAACCGGCCAATAATAATTGTCATACTTATGGAAGCATTTATTTTTATTATTATTAATAATAATAATAATAATATCATTATTATTATTATTACTTTCTTTTGTGTGTGTTGGTACTGGGGATTGAACCCAGGGCCTCATACATAGGAGGCAAGTGCTCTACCAGTGAACTATATCTCCAGCCTGGAAGCAATTCTTAAGAACATTATTGATGTAACTAGTTAAAGAAATAATCAAATGAAAGAGCCTTTGAAACACCAACAGGACTTCAAAATAATTGAAAGCAGTAAATATCACCACACTCTCAAGAAGCTGAATACATATTTAATGATATGCAAAACATCTTACTTCCCATGGAATGAAAAAGCATTATATATGATACTCATCTTTTCAGAAAATATCAACCAGCAATTCTTACTGGGGAAACTTTTCATGTGGTTATGCAAAGACTTTATTAACAGGCCAGCACACTTTGTCAGAAAATTCAGTCTATTCTTGGCATCACATATTCAGAGGATTACGAAACATTTCAGAGGGTTGAAAGGAATTTCAGAACATGATTAAAAAGTTGGAAGAAAAGATATCTCTGAAGTTAAAGCTAGAGGACTCAGCATAGCTTAATGTAGGAAAGAGAATGGCACTCTAAAAGTTCAATTCTTGCAGAAGGCTATTTACCAAGGAGAGTAAGTGGCTATTGTTTGTACAGAGAATGAATAACACTGATCTACTTCTCTACCTGAAAAAGTGTAGCCCAATAATAAAGCTACTTCCTTGGGTGCACAATAAGAAATTAACTCTATTTCAGCCTCACATGGTTAAATAGACAATATTGTACCTATAAAAAAGGAGACAGAGAAGCTCAGGGGGATGGCATTTTACCCAAAACTGCACAATAAAGGGTGGATTTTTTAAAATTACGAATGACTAATTTCAAGTTCAAGTTTCTAACTAAGGTACCAGGTCAGAGGTTGTTAAACTCATGGAAAAATTCAATGCCAGCCTGTTTTCATATGACCTACAAACTAAGAATAATTACAATTTCGTTTAACCACTTAAAATTTAAAAATAAGACAAAACAAAACAAACAACAACAACAACAAAAAATCTGTGTTCTATAACATGTGAAAGTTGTGTGAAACTCAGAGGTGACTATGTGCAACAGATACTATACAGGCCACAAAGCCTGAACTAATTAATAAATAAATTAATTAATTTGCAGAAAAGTATACTAATTCCTGAACTAGGGTGCTCAGAATGGCATAAAGATATTTTCAACCTTGTTCTACTTAGAAAGTGGGGGAATTGCAAACCAGGAATCAGTATAGATTCTCCTTGTCAGGAACAGATGAATTTAGAGATCACAAAGATAGTTAAGGAAACTAGACAGATTTTGAAAATAATTCTAAAACAATATTTTTGTATCCTTTTGAATACTGGTGAATCTATAAAGAAACTGGAATGGGGATATGATATTTCTCAAGCCACACCACAAGGGGAACAGTCAAAAACACACATTTCATTTAAGCTGTGTAGAACATATAGTCTGAGTCAATGTATGTCCAAATTGTACAGACCACCTTTTATATCTTAACTCATTTAAAGCAAATCAGAGAATTAATAGCAAGATGATATTCTGAAAATGCTTCCAACAAATAAATATATTTAAAACAATACTACTAGCTCATTACTTCTTAAAATAATCTAAGGCTTCTACAGAAGAATCAAATGGAAAGAAAAAAAGTTCTTATATCTAAGTCTCTCTTTCACAACTCACAATTACATCCTCTGTTGAAAAGCCATAATAGCAAGGATAATCCTTGGATTATTAACGCTCCTCCAAGCAATGCGGCAGAGAGTTTGGGTAGAGGTACATGGAAGAGAATTCCACTTTACTTTCTTTGTTCTTTCCTTCATTTCTGAGACACTGTTGACTCGCCGTTAGTATGATCCTCTCTTCATAGAGGGACCCTTCTGTTTAGTTTATACGTGAGTAAATTCTTTTACAAGTAGACATTGTGAAGATTTCCATTTTTATTAACCAAACTGATTTTTAACAAGCAGTGTATTAGAAGAAGCATATAATCTTGGAAAATCTCTTGGGACTCAAGCAAACATAATGTAACCTCCAAAAAAATATTCTTTCTTCTTCATCTCAGATTTTTTCCATTAATAAAATAAAATAAACAACCTCTAAACTAACTCCTTCACATGGTCAGCCTCAAATGACCAAATAACTTTGGAGTCTAATAAGATAAACATGATAGTAGACATTGACTTTTCAGAAAGTAATTCTTCCTACTCAGTCAAGTAAGTGTCATTCTATTTCAATGTAGTTTTGGCTTAAATAGTTAGGAAGCAGAAAAAGGACATTTTTAGGAATATCAAACATTTTGTTCTGATAACAAAATTGATTTCACATCTTCTATCAAATATTCTATACATACAGATTTTTTAGACAGTATAATTATATTACTTATGGTGTGATAAGTACAGGAATAATGGATTCTGATTGGGTTGGGACTGGGAGACGTCAATGTATGATTCATTAGTGGATTCAATAATCGGTGTTAAGAAAGAATCAACAAGTTCTGTTTTTCTATGACTAAGAGTGGATGTCTTAAGAGGTTCAGAAAAAGTTCACATTGGCCTTGAACAAATATGTTTTCCAATTTTCATTGCCAGAATGGAGAGAAACCGAAGGCCAGAAATTAGTGAAAAATTCTGATCTCACTTTGTGTTTCTGGACTTTGCTAGAGTAGAAAGTACCAAAAATCATACTGGAGAGCCTCATTTTTTTCCCATTGTTTTTGCCAGGAGTGGAAAAGTATTTAACAAAGCTTCATGCTTGAGTTAACAACTCTAAAATTTTCAATTTCTCCAAGTGCTCAACTATTGACACATTTTCATTTATCCAGTTTAAGGACTGAAATAGTACAAAAAAGTAACAAGTGGAAATTCTGGGCAAACTATAAAACAAATTTTATTTATGTAGCAGTCAACATGATTTCTTTTCCACCTGAGAAAAATGATGACTAAAAGATATATTCCTATTTATATTTTAAAATATAATTCTTTCCTTGGTGAGTATATAATACATGATGTGCCATGAAGAGTTTAATTTGCACTAATTTTTTAAAAAAATTGCTTTACCATAATATAATGTAAAAACCAGGAAATCTGAAGAAAATGAAGTTAGAAGATGTTGAGATATTTTAAAATTTGCTAATTTTCTGGATTTATTTATTGAAAATTTATTCACCTATTTATAGCAGAGCCTGTGTTTCCATATACCTTATTTATCCACTTATTTATAGCATATCATATATTCCTAAGATAATAGAATTTTGGAGTGAATATCTATGGGCAATTTTATACCAATGAAATGCCCAATGTACTTTGTTTGCTCCATTACACTAGACATTTTTAAAATTTTCAAGACACAAAGAAAATGGTATCATTGTTACAATTTTATTTATAGGTGAAAAAATAATACTAAGATTCAAAATATAGCTTTAAAGCCGGGCGTGGTAGTGCACACTTGTAATCCCAGCATCTGGGAGGCTGAGACTGGAGGATCCAGGTTCACGACTAGCCTCAGCTACCTAGTGAGGCACTCTGCAACTTAGTGAGACCCTGTTTCAAAATAAAGAATAAAAATTAGGGCTGGGGGTATAGCTCTGAGGTAGAATGGCCCTGAGTTGAAAGTTCAATCCCCAGTATCGCAAAAAAAAAAAAAAAAATCTAGCTTTAAGACTGATTAGCTGGTATCTTTTAGCAACTTCCTTATCTTTTAATTCTTAGTTTCATCATCATGAATACAAGATAATTATATACATCTCACTTGGAAGTTAGAGGAATTAAGTAACAAAATCTGCAAAGGGCTCAGTCCCAAGGTATGTAATCCATAAATAATGACTTCGTATTTTCTCCTCTTTTGTTTTTGTTTTCCTGTCATTTTTATTTTTGATCTTCAAAACTGATGTAACAGTGATACTTATTTAGTGAGCTTATAATGTCTATATTGGAGAGGTTCTTTCTCTGTGTGTTCACAACAGCTAGTAACATTGTCTATCATGGTCTAATAAATATTTATGGAAAGAATGTTAAGTACTTTTTATTCATATGTGTATAGCTCAGAAGTCCAATGTCCAAACAACTACACATTTTTCAGAGAGTTTGTCATTTGTTGTCAAACTCACAGCAAGCATATAAGTGTTCTCTTTTTTTGTGGGTGCTCAAAGTATATATCTCATTATTGATAACTCATATCCTAAACTGTAACCTCCACAAGTTCAGGAAAAGTACTTAACTACTGAGTAATACATACTAAATATTCCTTATTTTTATACTTCTATAAATGCATTATAGTCTCACATCATAATATACTTCATAGTGGTAGTGACATCCATGCACACAGCACTTGGTGAGTTTTTTCTCTGGCTCCCTACCCACTCCCCTCCTTCATTCAAGATATTGAGATTGGCAGTGGTATTCTCACTTATATACATACTGTCAGTGAAAGCGTTTCATTCATTAATTCTTCCTCTCTTCCCTCTCCCAAACCAATTCCCTTGTTCCACTAGAGTTTCTCCTCCATTATCTGAATTTCCTCTTATACCCCAATTACTCCCTAGCTTCTGCATATGACCCCTCATATGAACCCTCATTTTCCGTGACTGACTAATCTCACTTAACATAATCTTCTCCAAGTGTATCCATTTTCCTGCAAATGACATAATTTTGTTCTTCGTTATTGCTCAGTAGAATTCCATTGTGTGTATATGCCATAATTTTGTGATCCATTCATCTGTTGATGGATACCTGGGTTGGTTCCATAATTTGAGTATTACAAATTGTGCTGCTATAAACATGGGTAGGCATGTATTACTATACTATTCTGTTTTCAGTTCCTTTGGAAAGATATCCAGGAGTAGTATAGCTGGATCACATGGTGGATCCATTCCCAGTTTTCTGAGAATCTCCACACTAATCTCCATAGAAACTGCCTGAGTTTGCAGTCCCTGACTTCTTGATGATTGCCATCCTGATTGGTGTAAGATGAAATCTCAGTGTAGTTTTAATTTGCATCTCCCTGATTGCTAGTGGTGTTGAACATTTTGTCATGTATGTATTGTTCATTTGTAATTCTTCATTTAGAAGTGTCTATTTAATTCAACTGTCTATTTATCAATTTGGTTATTAGGGTTTTTTTTAGTGTTAAGTCTTTTAATTAATTTGCATATTCTAGATATTAGTCTTCTATCTGAGGAATAGCTTGCAAAGAATCTTCTCCCACTCTGCAGTCTCTATCTTTAGACTCTTGATGGTTTCCTCTGATGAACTGAAACTTTTTAGTTTAATGCCATCCCATTTACTAATTCTTGGTTTAGTTTCTTGAGATTAGGGGGTCTTATTGAGAAAGATTCTACCTGTGCCTGTATGTTGAAGTGTTGGACTTATGCTATCCTCTTATTTTAATAAGGGCTTACTAAATGGCCAATTAATCAACAGAATCATAAGACTGATTAATCAGTGCACAAGATTGATATTTACCATCTAGTGGAATTCCAAGACTGCATTAGTGGAAATGTATAATATACCAAAGGGATTATCTCTCAAAGGTCAAGGTCGCAGTACTTTAAGAGAACAGACATGCAAGAAATGTCATATACCTTGTCACTTTTAAATCAAACTAAATCTTGCAGTCTGTCTTAGAGCTGAGAAAAAATAAAATTGCAGTCACTCATTCAATCCTCTCTGCACAATCAGATTACCCAAGGCTCAAAGGTCCATGATTCAAAATCCTAGGTTATCTTTACACATCCATTGTCTTGTGTATCTTGAATAAGCCTTGAATCTCTGGAATGAAAAAAAAACAAAAAAAACCCAACTTGGCCACAGTGTACTCAAAAAATGTAATCAAGGAGGTAAGTAACCTCTACAATAAAAATTATAGAATACTAAAGAAATAATTGAAGACCTTAGAAGATGGAAAGACCTCCATGTTCTTGGACAGGCAGAATAAATACTGTCAAATGGCCATACTAACGTTGCCATCTACAGATTCAATGCAGTCCCTATCAAAATGCCAATGCCATCCTTCACAGAGACAGAAAACAGTCCTAAAATTCACATGGAAAAACAAGAAACAATATTGTCAAAATGCCAATACTACAAAAATAATATACAGATTCAATAAAATTCCTATTGAAATACCAATGTCATTTTTTCACAAAGCTAGAAAGAATGGTAATAAAATTTATATGGAAGAAGAGAAAGATCTAGAACAACCAAAATAATTCTGAAAAATAAGAACCATGCTGGAGGCATCTCAATATCTGACTTCAAATTATACTACAGAGCTATAGTACCAGAAACATCATGCTATTGGCACAAAAGCAGACAGATAGACCAATACAATAGGAGACTAGAAGATGCAGAAACAAATGTATACACTCACAGCCACTTGAGTTTTGACAAAAGAACCAAAAACATTCACTGGAGAAAAGATAGCCATTTCAACAAGTGGTGGTTGGAAAATTAGATATACACATGTAGAAGAATGAAATTAGACCCTATTCTCTCATCCTGTATAAGAGTCGGCTCAAGGTGGATCAACTACCTAAAAATGAGGCAAGAAATGTTGCAATTATTGGAAGAGGATATAGGAACAACTCTCCAGCATAAGGGCACTAGTAGTGACTTTCTCAGTAAGACTCCTAAAATTCAGGAAATAAAACTGAAAATTAATAAATGAGATGGCATCAAATTGCAAAGCTTCTATACAGAAATCAAGTGTCTGAAGAGATAGCCTTCAGAATGGGAGAAAATCTTTGCTAGCTACTCTTCTGATAGAGAACTAGATCTAGAACATATAAAGATCTAAACAAACAAAAGAAAAATGGGCTATTGAACTAAATAAACAAAAGAAGAAATGAAAATGGCCAATAACTATGTGAAAAAATGTTCAACATCATTAGCAAACAAGAAAATCAAAATCAAAATTACACTGAGATTCCAGCTAACTCAGTTAGAAGGGTAATCATTGAGAATACAATCAATAATAAACACTAGTGAGAATGTGGGGAAATAGAAACTCTTATACACTGTTGGTGGGACTGCAAATTAGTACAATCATTATGGAGATCAGTAAGAGGGTTCTTCAAAAGAGTAGATATAGAACCACCATAAGACCTAGCTATGCACTTCTTAGTATCTTTCCAAAAGAAAGATACCTAAAGTCAGAATCCTCCTATAATGTGTCTCTGTCCATTTCCCTGGCTACTTCAAGGCTCTGGGTCTGCACTGCTCACAGAACCAGTGAATTTTAACCTCTCTCTGGGATTGAGTAAAAATTGTTCCCTTCTCTGACTGCCCTCCCCTCTCTTCTTTGAATCCTCACAATATTATTTTTAAGTACCTTACCTGAAAATTTCTAAAAAAGAAAGCCAGAAAGGGAAATTTGAGCAGGATGCATTACACAGACTTATCCTGAGAAATGTCTGTCAACCTTTTTCAAATGGAAAGAAAATGAAACAAGAACAAAACACAGATTATCATCTCAGTAGAGTGATACATGACTCTACCATGATCCTTATGAGTAAATAAGTCCTAAGCAGAGTTTCTCTTCAGATACCACATCATTTCCTAACATTATTCCATCTGCAATGGTCTAATATTTCTGATATTTTGAGCTTTATTGTCCATAGAGAGAAAAAGAATGTGGAGGGAGGATAATTTGTGGTATAATATATAAAAGGAAACACGACAATAACCTCTCCAACTCAGTCCCCTTGATGTGGAAGTATTGTCCCTGGAAAGGCAGAGCCTTCTCTTTGTTCTCACATGTCTATAACCAAAGTAGTGTTTCAACATCATTTTCAAGTTTAAACCTCTACTTAGCATAGTTTAGCATATGCTGTTTTGGTTATACCAAACCCCAATAATTTATACTTATCCCAGGTTCAATAACAGCCTCATCTTCCAAAATACAAAAAAAGATAAACCAATAGAATGGATTGAAACAGTAGTTTAAAGTAGATGTTGGCCTGCTAAGTGTTCCACTGACCCCCTGGTTCATTGGAAAAGTCTATTTTTGGTACAAAATTTTAATGTTTCCTTCATCCTGCAGATATATTCTTATCAACTCTTTGGACAACAAATAAGGAACACCAAAATAAAGTGGTGTTTCTTCAAATGAATATTATAATTGAAACTTTACATAGTTCTTCAGTGCAACAATATTTACATTGATATACTAAGTTGGATGTTTATATCTCATTCATTGTGTATTCATATCTATTCTCTTAAAAATAAAGTGTCATCAGAAAGAAATTGAGCCGGGCATGGTGGTGCACACTTGTAATCCCAGTACTTGGGAGGCTGAGACAGGAGGATCTGGGTTTGCAGCCAACCTCAGCTACCTAGTGAGGCACTCCACAAATTAGTGAGACCCTGTTTCAAATAAAGAATAAAAACTAGGGCTGGGAGTATAATTCAGAGGTAGAATGCTCCTGGGTTCACCCCCCAGTACAGCAAAAAAAAAGAAAAAAAAAGGAAGGAAGGAAGGAAGGAAGGAAGGAAGGAAGGAAGGAAGGAAGGAAGGAAGGAAATTGATTGGAGTTCGGTAAGAAGGATTGTTTGTATATTTATATTAATTTCTTTAGGTGTATATTTCCCCTCCATAAATGTAGTCTCATTTATCCATGCTCACAGGAGAAATTTTTAAAAGATGTTTATTGGTGCATTATGATTATAAATAATGTTGGGATTCCTTGTTACATATTTGTAGTACATATGCATAATATAATTCGGTCAAATTCATTCCCCAGTGCCTTCCATTTCCCCTTCCCTGTCCCTAGTCCCCTTTCTCTACTCTACAGGTCTTCATTCTATTCTCATGTGATCTCTCCCTTTATTTCCCTTTCCCTCTTTAGCTTCCACATATGAGAGAAAACATATGACCCTGGACTTTTTGAGTCTGGCTTATTTTGCTTAACATAATGCTCTCCAGTTCCATACATTTTCCTGCAAATGATATGTCATTCTTCTTTATTGCTGAATAAAACTTCACTGCGCATACATTCCACATTTTTTAAACCACTCATCTGTTGACAGACACCTAGGCTAGTTCTATGATTTAGCTATTGTGAATTGTGCATATATTGTCATAGAATTTTTTAGTTCCTTTGGAAAAATACCAAGAAATGATATAGCCAGGTCATATGGTGATTGCACTCTTAATCTGTGTGTGTGTGTATGTGTGTGTGTGTGTGTGTGTGTGTGTGTGTGTGTGTGTGTGTTTGTGTGTGTGTTTTACTGAAGATTGAACCCAGTGGCATTCCACCACTGAGCTACACCTCCAGCTGTATAGGAATTAATCGGTGCCACCACATCAGGTTTAAGCACAGTTATTTTAGTATCTTTGATAATGGGATGCAAATATTGTAGCAAAGTATGGCATTACCACTGTCCCATATTAAGTTCATATCTACAGGAAAAGTGGATCTATATTAGTGCTTCATTAGTTTAATAGAATTGGTTTGGTGTGGCTGAGCAAGGTGGTACAAACCTGTAGTCTTAGAAGTTGAGAGGCTGACATAAGAGAACCACAAGTTTGAGGCCAAACTAAGCAATTTAGCCAGATCCTGTTTCAAAATAAAAATAAAACTAGAGCTGGGGGTGCACCTCAGATGTAGAATGTCCCCAAGTTTAATTTCGTGTGCAACAACGATAACAACAAAAATAATTGGATTAGTTACAGTCTCTTTCATCAAATTACTAATATCAAAAAAGATAAAGAAGAACAATAGGTTGGATATGTTTGCATATGTGCATATCTTAATAATAAATTTGACCTAACTATAGACAGATGAATTAATTCAGATAGAATGTTGTAGTAGGTAGTGTTGCATGATCACACAAAAGTTAGGGAATATTATTCAAAATCATCTAATTTCACTACCTTAAATGACAGGAAAAAATGATTTGTAACTCAAGGCAGTATATACCAAAGGTGATTAGTAGAGTTTTTAGTGATGAAAGGAATTCAACAGAAAAAAGAAAGAATAAAGCAAAAGAAGCAACAAAACAATAAGTAAAAGACTGGCCCTGGGGCTCTGAAAATGAAAAGACTGGGTGAGTGACATCATAGTGGTAAAATAGAAGAGATGTTTAAAGCATTTGGGATTACTCAATTTCCTAAATGAATTGAAAGTAACATATTATCATAAGAACCCATAAGTAATAAAAGCTAAAGGGGCATATAAGTTCTCAGGAAAAATAAAAAGACCACAGAGTCTAAAATGCCAAAGTTTTCACAGTAAGTCATAGGAAATGGGAAATTCAGAATGCAGATTTCACAATTCTCAATTATCTCTGAATATTTTCTGTAGTTGAAGTACTGGAAAAGTAAAGTAGAACTTTCTGGAATGTTCAACAGAATATCCCACTGTGAAGCCATGAGCAAGTGAGTGTAGAACTTCACTAGTTTTTCATTATAATAGCAGGTACATTTTCCAGAAGATAAAGGTTACATAACTCTTATATGATGCCAAGGGCCCATTTATGGTTACCTCAGGCCAATCAATTTCCGCTTTGATTGGATGGACACAGCTTGTAGACAGCAGGTTCCCATGTGGTATGGCCCAGAGCCTTTTCTCCCTCCTGTACCACTGCTGCTTCTATGTGGAATTTGGAAGAAGATAGACAAATACAATCTTCCAAGTCTCATGCTTTCCCCCTCTAAGACAAGAAACCAGAAATGTATCATTGAGTTTTTTTTCCAGCAAACTTTTATTGGCTCTACTGACTATTCTGTTTGTGGTTGCCTCTGTTATATTTTCATTGAATTTTAAGCCAATATTTTGAATCCTGGACTTCTAACGATCCTCCTATCTTTTCTCTTCATTACTTCAAGAGTAAGATAACCACTGAAATTGGCCATTCTGATAAAAATCTCTGTCCAATTAAAGATTCTTCAGATTCCTACCAAATATAGCCTAAAGTTCAGATTCCCTAGAATATCATCCAAAGCCTCCTAACCCGGCCCCTAAAGTCTTCTGTAATCGAATCTCTAGTCATACTCCACTCATTCTAGAATCTCATTTTTTCCAACATTTTTGAAAATCCCCAAAACAACAAACCATGCAGTGTTTATTCCTAGTCTAAATATTTATCATAAAATATTTTCTATTTGTCTATGTCTTTATAAGGGCAGGAACTGGGTGTTATTGTGCTGTATCTGCTGGTTCTGAGAACATGGTTTATATGTTTCTGTTATACTGATTATCACTTCCTTGCCCTGAAAATTGTTTACATTTTTGCCTCACTACATTTTTGATTCTTAGAAGACGATGATAGTACTTTGTGTCATTTCTGCATTCCTTAAACTTAAGACAATACCAAGTACATAGAAATGATATAATTTTTTCTGAATATATTGATCGATAAATGAATACTAGAGAATCCTGCCCTATTACTATTATTCAAGTATCCTTGTAAACTATTCAACCACTAATAGGCTTTTCATCCATTTCTGTTTTCCTAATAAATCTCTACTCAGTCCAGTGTTATAACTCAGTGTCTGGTGAATAATACTAGTTACCTAGAAAGCATGTGTTGGATGAATTAAACTTTTCTCAAGACAATTTATATGCACTTCATATGGTATGTTTTGATTCCACTTACAAAGAAGAATTTCTCCCTATTCTTTAGGCCCCCAAATAATAATTTTTGAGAAGATTATTTGATAACATTGTGTATATCCGTATCTCCTCTATATTAGAAGATATTTACATATTTTATTTCATTATTTTAAAATAAATACTTTATTTTCTTGTCTTAACTATACAGAAAGACCCTTTTTTGCAATCTTGATGATAGTAAACAATGTTTTCCTTCTTTGACCCTCCCACACATTATCAGAAGTCAATATTTGTGATATAATAGCATGATAAAGAAAGAAGTCATGTTTTTTGTCTCAAGTTAATAGTGAAAACATGATCGGTAGAATCAAACATGTCTTCATTAAGCTATAGAGGAATTATTAAGGACTCGATGAAGACATATCAACTAATATGATAAAATTGGTACATAGAAAGTGCTGAGAGTATATAAAACAGAGAATTTATTAGAGATGTGAGAAAGATGGAATTCTCCAAGGCATAAGTATGGAACATTCTTTTAAATCATAATTACTGAAAAAAATATGAAGAATGAGTTCCACTGAGGTTTATGGTGCAATGGTTAAGTATTATTGAGAGTGTAATAAGGAATGATTGGCAAAGTTGTTTGGCCTGATGAGAGAAGCCACATAGCAATTTAACAAACTGTGGGGTCAGGTACAGGGGAATGAGCTTGCAATTGGAGGATTAAAAAGAAAATTTAGGAATCAAGAGAATTCTGCTTCCTTTTCAATAACTCATTATTTTATTTCAGTAGCTAATGTACTGCTGGGGCCCAAGAAAACTCTAGAATTTTCCTCAAGGCTGTTACAAGCATAACTTCTATATTTTGAGTCAAGAGATTGCAAAACCAGTGTCTTGGGTGCTGCATAGTTAGTGTAGCTTGGTAAAACAAAATGAAAAACCATGAAAACAAATAAAACTAATACTTTTAACCATCCCCTTAATCTTTTGTAAAAAGTCCAACAGAATCAAGAGTCTGAAGCCATGGTCAGTGGATTGGAATATAATAGAGAAGGTAAGAGTTTATTTCACCCTTCTTGGAGGGATTCTTATAACATTGGTCCATTAAATGAATCTAGTCCAATAAAGTTCCTGCTTGCATTCTTGTGAGATATACAAAAAGTAGCATTAGAAGATGTCTCCAAAGGAAACATAGAAATATGTCCCATTGAATGCTGATAAGAAAACAACAAGAAAAAGGTATAGTAATAAAATATAGTAGCTTTACTTCATTTCATTAGACATTTGAACAGTTACCAGAGCTAAATGAGCACTATAATAAATATTGTTTTAATCATATCTGGTTTTCATGTAGTAAATACAGTGCCTTTACTTCTGATTGCAGAAAGAAAGACATATCTTGGCCAAATATCTTTGGTTTGGGAGGGTATACCCATCCAAGTCTATATCTGCCTGAATAACTATTTATGTGAGATGACAAATGGAAATCAACAACTTTGTGCACTGACAATGTACATGGATTGTGAGGATTCAGTTGAAGTTAAAAATCATCAGAGCTGTAAGGAATTTAGGCTGACAACAAGAGACAAATGTGTATATTTAGTAATATAAGGTACCCACAAAAAATGACCACCTAGGGTCTGTGAGAATCAATCAAATATTTATAATACGCAAGGAAGGGAGACATCATGCCAACTGGTCTGTGACAATGCTCTGGAACATGCTGACATTTTGAATCAAGTTCAAGAATAGCAGTCAGGAATTTTGTTCTGTCTCCCAGATGTGATGAAGTCTCTGGCTGAAAACAATGTACAAACAAAACATGAAGTAAAAATCATGCAATGCAGTATTAAGAAAGCCTACTTCATTATTTTAAGAAAATGTGTTTTACCTCAAAAACAGAAGCTAAAGAAAATCATATTCATTCCACAAAACCTTGCTAAACCAGGCAAAATGAACCATCAAATTTAAAGTAATTTACTTTAATTCTTTTGGAAGGCATGTCCATGCTTAAAACAGCTTAATTAACAATAGCCACATTATGAAACCAAACTAGGTGTCGTGCAAAAGATGAATGAATAAAGAAAATGTGGTATATACACACAATGGAATTTTATTTGGCCATTAAAATGAGTAAAATTATGTCACTTGCAGGAAAATGGGTGGAACTAGAGAATATTATGCTCAATTAGATCAGTCAGTCTCAGAAAGTCGAGGGCTGTATGTTTTCTCTCATATGTGGAAACTAGAGAGAAAAATAGGAAACAAAAAGGACTTTAGACAAATGAGAGAGGTTAGTAAAATGGTGGAAGGGGACTGTGAGAGGAAGGTAGGGAGGGCCAAAAGGAAGCTGGATGAAGGAAAGATTTCAAATGATGATGTGTACATAAATCCCTACCGATCTCACTAGCATGCATGGGGAGGATGGGGAGAATGGCGTGGAATATGGAGGGAATCACTCCAACCACTGTGTGCATATATGTCTGTGTCACATTGAACCTCACTGTACTGTATAAATACAATGCACCAGTAAAAGGATGTTAAAAAAGTAACTGTCATGTAGAAAAGATGGCCACGCTAAGAACTTTCCTTTCATGAGATCCTTTTTTCACATAGAATATGAATTATCCATGATTACTACCCGACAGCACATTCCCACTTGCTATGTTTTTTTAATTTGGCCTCCTGCCATGTGCTTTATTTTTTAAAATAAAGTCGATAATATTGTAGATAAAGGTTCAGTACTCTGAATACTCCTAATCTATTGCTAGTTATATCACGCTTTCCTTTCCTGAAGGTACATTCATTATCATGAATTTTATATATATCTTTTCTATTCCTTCAAAATGTTTTTACATACATTATATACATATACTTATGAATGTTGCTTCATCAATAGCATCACAATATATGTTTTCTACCACATCTTTTTACTCAAATTATATTTTTAAATATCTAGTTTGTGTTTTTTACATAGGGGCATTACTATATCGTGTGAGTATAATATAGATTATCTTTTTATCTCTGAGTATTTAGGTTATTTCCATTTTTCTATATTACAAATAACACTGCAGGTATCCTAGCATATATACTGTGCTAATGTGCAAATGAAGCATTGATTAGTTTCTAAACTCTTTGCTTTATGTTCTAATTTAATCCTCACATGAAGCCTGAGATATACAATGGGATTCTACTCAGCAATAAAGAACAAATTATGTCATTTGCAAGAAAATGGATGGACCTGGAGAACATTGTGATAAGTGAGATTAGCCAGTCACAGAAAGTGAAGGGTCATATATTTTCTCTCATATGCTGAAGCTTAGTCATAATGGGGACACAAGAGGGACTTCAGATAATGGATGGGACACCCCAGTGGAGAAAGGAAGGTGAGGGGGATTCAGTGAAGGAAACACTTACATTGACATTATGTTCCTATGTGAGAATACCAATGCCAATCTCTCTCAATATCCTTTATGAGGAAAGGAGGGAGGGGGAGAAAGGAGGGGAAAGCCCTTCAAGTGTTGTGTGCATGGATGTCACCATCACCTATGAATTATATTATGATGTGAGACTATAATGCACCAATAAAAGTATAGAAATAATTAGTTAATTAACTGAATTTTCCAAAAAAGTTAAGAAACATTACAATAAGAAGGGTGCTAGAATTCAATTTCCATCTATTGGTAATTGAAATCTCATTTATTTGTTTACATTCTTATTTTCTGTCACAACCATTAGAATATAAATCCCATGAGGATCAGGAACCTTGATTTATTCGATTTCTTTTTATATTCCTTACACCCAGCATAGAAGAGGTACTCATCAAGGACTTGCTTTGAATAATAATAAAAAAGAGTGGATGAATAAACGTAATTAGCATATATGTTTTAGAACACAGAAAAGGAAAGAATTGTTACTTGGCCTGGACTTCCTGCATGAGTTTGTTTTAATTTTAGCTAATTCCATGTCCGAAAGAGACCAGGAGAGCTGTCCTGGAGTTGGCTCCTTATCAATGTCTGTGCTTGCTCAGACTTGGAATTCCATGATGTGTACATTGGTTGAGCAACTATTGGGTCATTTCAGATGTTATACGGAGGGTTTGTGGTTCTGAAGGAGAAATCTGAAAATTCCAAGTCAGTAAACTCCTCTGGCTTATTACATTTTTGCACTTTTTGTAAACTCTTGGAAAAAATAAGTCTCCAAAGTTAAAGCCACAGGTTTTGTGACACAGTGCACTCTTAAAAATTAGTAATTAAAATAATGTGAATTGGCAGTGCCTGAAAATATGAAAATAGTCCTGACTCTGGGAAAAACATAGTTTGGCAATTTGCCATCTTTGGGCTTCTTGGCATGTCTTTCCTCCTTTATTCTCTACTGAAGACATTGGATAAGACATGAAGACAACTCTGTTATCAGCCCTCAGGACAGTTATTAGCACTGGGATTTCTTGTTGTGTATTTAATTTACATTATTGTCCTGAAACTCTTAATTCATGGAGAATGGCTAGTGCTTCGTATTAATTTCTGCAGCTAGCTAAAATGTAAAAAGAAAGCCTTTTCTTTTTATCATTTTCTAAAATGCATTAACATACTCTGTGACCTTGTACCATTAGTGTTACTGACAAGCCCATTCTTCCTTTAGAGATGGAGAATCTTTGTTTATTTAGAAACATCCAATTTACAACAAAGACTTTGTAACAGTTGCACTGAATCTGTAGAAATCATGAGACATATCCTAGAACTTTCTTCCCAATGAATATATCTTTTCTATAAATCTATTCAGATTCATTCTACGTCAGCCCATATTGAAGAAAATGTTAACATAGGGTCCCAGTTAGTCAATTCTGTTGGGTTAATGTTTTACTAAGTTAAGCATAAAATGAACCAATGTGGGACATAAAAATTACACATGTTCACATTTTAGTATTCATACTTCATTAATTTCATTGAAATACCATCAGGACAAAAGCGAAACAGAACAAAAAACAACTCTGTGAAACAGAAATGGTAACTGTATAACACGCTTATTTTTTTTTTTTTCTAGAATATCTTCCAGTTACTACTAGGGTGATTATGAACTGATTTTAAATTGTCAAGTGTACTGTAATCTGCACTTACTTTTCTCTAAAATATACAATGCTTTGTTACAACCATGATTTAAATTATAATAGCATTGCAAATGAGAAGTGAGCTTCTGTTAGTCATATTTTAAACATTTTATGTGGAAAATTTCAAACAAAGACAAAAATTTGAAAATAGAATAAATTAACTCCATGAAACTATTACCAGAACCAGCACACAACCTCAACAGTTTATCCTATTCATTCTGTGTATAAACATTAAATGGTAGGAATATCTCTGAATAGGTGGCCAAAAATCTAAATCCAAATCTTGCCCTATTCTGGAGAAACCTTTTAGCCTCTCCATAACTTACCCACCTCACCTACAACATGAGATGCACATGACCATGCTATTTAAGCGCACGCTCTCTCTCTGTCTCTCTGTCTCTCTGTCTGCCTCTCTGTCTGTCTGTCTGTCTGTCTCTCTTTCTCTCTCTGTCTCTCTCAACTCTTGTTTGTAATGCTAAGTTGTTGTACTATATTTTGGGCTAGTGTAGTCTACTGAACATCCCCTGCATCTTTAGTGACCTTTTTATTTTATTTTTCTATAGACCAGAATAGTTCTAACCACAGTTCTACAATTGTTATAATAGCATCAACACTTAAACAATGGTGATATACAAAATGGAGACATACACTAGATTTAATTGATTATTTACCTTGTATAAATATGACATTAATAAAAACAAAACTGACAATATTACAAATGTTATATAAAAATAAAATATTGTGAAATAAGTTGATGTCATCCCAAATATAGCCTAAATTATAAAAATAAATACTTGTATCTCAACAGTGGAACAAAATGTGTGAGGTTTAATTTATTATAATGCTGTTTCAGTTAATTTAACAATTAAAATTGATTGTGTGTTGTGTTAGTTTTGTATTACTGTGATGAAAATACTATACTTGGTGATAACAATTTAGAGGAGGAAAATTTTATTTTGGCTCAGGTTTTAGAGGTCTCATTCCTTGGTCAGCCAATTCCTTTGATCTGGGCCTCAGGTACAGCAGAACATCATAGCAGAAGGGAGTTGTAGAAAGCTATTCAGCTCATGATAGTCAGAAAGCAGAGAGAGAAAGGGAGAGAAAGACAGTGAGAGAGAGAGAGAGAGAGAGAGAGAGAGAGAGAGAGAGAGAGAGAGAGAGAGAAGCAGGAAGGAACTGAGGAGAAGATAAACCCTTCCAGGGCATGCTTCTAGTCACCTACTTTATCCAACAATGTCCTGCTTTCCAGTAGTTCATCCAGCTACCAATGAGCTAATCTATCAAATGCATTAATTCACTGATGAAGTCAGAGACTTCGTGATCTAATAATTGACTGAAAGCCCTACTTATGACCCTTGGTGCATTGGAGATGGTACTTTTAACATGTGAGCCTGGGGTGGGACATTCAAGATCCAAGCCAGAACATACATGCAGAGTCTAGACAAAGATTAAGTCAAAGGAATAGAATTTCCTCATGTCATGGGTTGCCATTGCTGGCTTGTCATTAACTCTGTAATGCCTACTTTTCTTGTTCACTGCTACATCCCAGCACCTGGCAGAGTACATAGTACAAAAATAATTTATGAAAGAATGAATGAATTTTGGATCACTATATACTCTGAATGAATGTAATACTATAAATTTAAATACAATTGTCTGGTTATTTGGTTTGGACCTATTGCTATGATTTCACATATGTTCAAATACATTTTTTGATGATGATTGTATTATAGCTATATCCATCTTCCATCTACATGTGGATAAAGGCTTATATGCATTTAGTCATAATTTTGGTAAAACTACGTAAATTTTTAAAATGAGAAGAAGTAAGAGAGATTATGCCTGTGAACAAAATCTTTATACAAAAATGTACTGACAGCTAGAAGATATTGGAAGTATTCAAAGGTGAAACTGATCAAGGGGAAATGTGAGACTTCACTTGTGCAGTCAGCAGAATTCTCTGGTGCAAGAATAAGGAAACAACTCTGGTTATCAGTAGCTTCAATATCAGAGATTTCATAACCAAGTGGATAATAAAAGTTCAAACTACATTTAGAGAAGTATTATAGGCAAAGTTAGGGAAGCAGCAGTTCAGCTCGCTACTGTGTAGTAAATGCTTGGAATTTTTCATTTAGAAAAGTTTAGATAGATTAAAATATATTTATAGAAGAATATGACAAGATTATGTATGAGAAATGTTTAAAGGAAATGGAAATGTTTAGCCTGCAGATGTGGAACTATACTAAGAAGAATATAAATTTTTTTTTTTTAAATGTGTCAGTGAATGTCTTCAAGAATTTCTGTCTCTTTTACCTTCCCAGATTGTCTTATGAAAGTCCTTCCCTCTCCAAGTTATATCATGCCTTGCCTGGACTGTAAGAGCAGTCAATCTTATGTCTATGTCTTCTTACATTAGCTTTTGCTCCCCACTCTCCAATTCCATAGCAACTTAAAAGATAAAGCATTTTTTCTAAAGGAACATGAGATGATTAGAAATGGTAACAAAGCTTACATTTGTGATTGTCTCACTTGATCCAATAGTCACATGAAAGACATGTCATCAGTCCAGCATTTCCGAGAAATTGCATAAGGACTTGCTCAATAATACATGATCAGATAATTATGAATCTGAAACCAGAAATCAAATCCATCTTATCTCAGACTTTGTGTTTTATAAACAACCAAGTTGTATGTGGGTCCTGGGACTAGCAGGAATGTGAATTTGGAGATTGGGAGGAAATAGTCTATAGCAGAGCTCCTGCACTGGCTTACTATTGCTGCGTAACAGATAACCTAAAACCTAGTGGAAGGATGTAATGCTATGCCAGAGTTGGCCTAAAGTTTAGAAGGATGGGAGATTCTATTATTGTGGTCTAGGAAAAACTATTCACCATGTAAGGCTTTGGAAGACTTTGAAATCACCATACTGTGAGCAAAACAACCTAGATACATAAAGAAATAATGCCATTTAAGAGTATGTTCCATTGGAATCCCTATCCCAAAGGAGTCACCTTAGTTAGAATCATTTACAGCAGAAACAAAATGTATAACTTAACAAACATTACAAATATTTTATCTTCCAAATTTTCTGTGATGTTTTATTTACTAATGCATTTTATATACCTAGTGTCTGGTGTAATACAGGCACTCAATTATTACTAAAATAAATATCGAATGAATTGAAGAAAAAATATATATGATTAAATGCATAAATAAAATATTATGGAGGTAGATAATATTTTTATTCATGTTTGCTGACTGTATGATTACTTCTATAAGTATTTTTCCCAAACATTTGTTATAATGATTGTGTAAAGGAATTAATGAATTATATGAGAAATAAGAAAGATTTTGGAGCCAGGCATGGTGGTGCATGCTTGTAATCCCAGCATTTGGGAGGCTGAGACTGGAGGATCCAGGTTCGAGACCAGCCTCAACTACCTAGTGAGGCCCTCCACAACGTAGTGAGACCCTGTTTCAAAATAAAGAATAAAAAAATAGGGCTGAGGGTATAGCTCAGAGGTAGAATGCCACTGAGTTCAATCCCCAGTACCACAAAAAAAAAAAAGAAAGATTTTGGTTGATTAAAAAGAAGAAGTAAACAGAGGTATGAAATAATATAGTTAAAATGTTTAGTACCAATGAGCAAACATTAGGTGAATTCATAGGGAAGACAAGAGGCTGTCAGAGAGCCTGATCCAGGGAAAATATGTGTCCCCATCTTAAAAAAAAAAAGAAAAAAAAAAAAAGCTAAGCAATTTCATGTTATGTCGTTTGAGGCTTAAACCATTTTTCTTCCTTCTCTCAACATATGGTCAACAGATATAAACTATACAAGAATTCTGAACAAGAAAACAAAACACCCAACATCTTCAAGGAATGAAGCTCTGCAGAGCAAAACAAAGCCAAATGGTTGCCATTCATTGGAAACAGTTGTCTAGTTTCCAACTAAAGTGATTTATTAATAAATTTAGAAAAAGGCTCCAATCAGACTCAAACAAAACAAAACAAAAAAGCACTACAGAAAACTTATCTCTCTTAAATAGGCATTACTTTCTGTACAACCAAGATTATATTAAAGTAAGGATGATTTATTGGCTAGAGCTTTATAAAAAAGTTTAAATGTAAGATCATAAGTATTTAGAGATATTTTTTCAGATAAAGACATCTGCTATTCTATGTACTAACATATAATCTGTACTACCTAGAAGGATCCTGCTGGAGAAAACTCAAATTCCAACTATAAGTCTCACAATTAAGTAATTGAGTATATATTTGTGTTTCTAGTCAAAATTATTAACATACTTGAAACTCACACAAATGTTCATATGCCCAAAACTGGCTTTGAAGTAGACTATTACATCACTGTATAATTCAGTGTAATGGTTTTATTTGATTAAAATGTAGGGGGAAGTCAGTTTTTGATAGGCTCAAATAAATTTTCTTTGGCATCAAAACTTTCTAACAAGAGATATTGGTAAATATAGCACATGGGAAAATAAAGAAGACTCAATTTGCCTTTTTGGGTTACTGTTCTATACAGTTCAGATACGTCTGAACTAAGCATTTGAACAAATGGTTAAAACAGTGTAAGCTCATTTACTAAATATGTAGTAGAAAAATTATATTCCAAATCTTGCCCTATGCATTCAAAACAATCAGTAAGCAAAAGAAAAATTACTAACTCATAGGCACTTGCATTTTGATGGAGGAGAGAGAAAATAATAATGATGAAAATCTATTATTATAGTATGTGAGAAGGCAATAAGTACTATGGAAATAAGGATAAAGCACAATAAGGATTATCAAGGTGGTATGAAGGAATAGGACCTTTAATAGGATGGCCACATTAAGCCTCATCAACAGGTAGCCAAACAGCAAGGCTATTTCAGTCAAAGAGAATTACTATTGCAAAGAGGCAGGAGAATCACTGACTTGTCTAAGCAACAGTAAGGCAGTAACCATTTTGGGGAGAGAATAAGGAGGTAGTAGAAAATCAGAGAAGTCAAAGATGTTATATTGGTGGTGTTGGTGGTGGTGGTGGTGAAGGTTTTTCCAGAAGGCCTTATAAACTTTTTTTTTTTTTTTTTTTTTTTTTTTTTTTTTTTTTTTTTGTGGTACTGGGGATTGAACTCAGGGGCATTCTACCTCCGAGCTATACCCCTAGCCCTATTTTTTATTCTTTATTTTGAAACCGGGTCTCACTAAGATGGGGCGTGCCTCACTAGGTAGCTGAGGCTGGCCTCGAACCCGGATCCTCCGGTCTCAGCCTCCCGAATGCTGGGAT
>PVLC010004837.1:51093-81493 GCA_004027655.1 Graphiurus murinus | reverse complement strand
CCCTGCACAAGAGTCAACTCAAGGTGGATCAAGGACCTGGATGTCAGACCAGAGACCTTGCAGATACTTGAAGAGGGCATAGGACCAACACTTGAACATATAGGCACAGGTCAAAACTTTCTCAACAGGACCCCAAAAGCACAGGCTGCTCAAAGGAGGATCAGTGCATGGGATTACATGAAACTGAAAAGCTTCTGCAAAGCAAAGGAAACTATCAAGAACCTCAACAGAGAACCTACAGAGTGGGAGAAAATTTTTGCCAGTTACACTTCAGATAGAGGTTTATTAACTAGGATATACAAAGAACTCAAGAAAATCTCAACTAAGAGAGCAAACAACCCAATCAAAAAATGGGCAAAGGACCTAAATAGACACTTCACAAAAGAAAAGAGATTTTATAAGTGCAGTATAGATTTTGAAGCACGGTAAATGACAGATACCTAATGTCGATACTTTGGAAATACTGACTTGAAGAAGTAAAGGAGCATCAGAATAATATTGTTTTTCTTTTGTTGGTGCATTGTAATTATACATCAAACTGAGGTATAGAGTGATAAGAGTACACATGCACACATCTCCGGAACACTTCCCTCCAGGTCCTACCCCTCCCTCCCCTTCCCTGTACATGTCTTTGAGATTGGTACTGGTAGTTTAATATACATGCATAGCATTATTTCAACTGCACCTCTCAATCTCCCCTCTTCCTTCTCATAACCCCCTCCATCATTCCATTGGAGTCTCTGCTTGTCTATCTGAGGTTAGACTTGTTTCCCAGTTTCTTTTTTTTTTTTTTTTTTTTTTTTGCGGTACTGGGGGTTGAACTCAGGGGCACTCTACCTCCGAGCTATACCCCCAGCCCTATTTTTTTTTTATTCTTTATTTTGAAACCGAGTATCACTAAGTTGCAGAGTGCCTCACTAGGTAGCTGAGGCTGGCTGTGAACCCAGATCCTCCGGTCTCAGCCTCCCAAATGCTGGGATTACAAACGTGCGCCACCACGCCCAGCTGTTTCCCAGTTTCTATCTAGCTTCTACATATGAGAGAAAACATACAACTATTTGCTTTTTGAGACTGGCTAATCTAACAGCATAATATTCTCAAGTTCCATCTATTTTCCTGTAAATGGCATAATTTTGTTCTTTATGGCTGAGTAAAATTCCATTATGCAAATATACCACAGTTTTGTAATCCATTTTGGAAAGCTTACATTCAGTTTTGGTGATATCACGCTTAGAAAAATCGTGTTATCTTTATTTTACATAAAAATCAATATCATCAGTATTAAGAAGATATTGTGGAATTTCTTGAGATAACTGAAGTTGTCCATGGGAATTTTAAAGCCAGAATTCATTGAGGGCAAAGCAGACTTTTTGACTTTGTTGAGAGACTTTTGTGTCTGATTTTGCTTGTAACAATCAGCCAGTGCAAGCAGGTGTAATTTCCTTAGATTGTTAGTTCCAGTAGAAAGAGTACAGATTTTATTTGAAGATGAGGCTTTTGTAGACTAATCAGCTGGTTTGCATTAAGCTTTAATTCACAGGGGATAGACACAGCAGGGTTGAGGAAGAAGTGAGCATTCCAAATATAGGTGGAGCAGGAGGAAAATTTTAGGAGAGAGAAGAGTAAGTCTCTCTTTTGAGGTTTTCTGAGTTTTTGTGTATACTTTGTTTCTTCTTCTGAGGCTAAATTTCAAATGACTTCTGAATACCTGGATTTGGTGCTTCAATAGCATCAGGTTAAAATAACATTTGCATATGTGTGTTATTAAGCTACCACAATATATGTAAATTAGAGCAATTATTTTCTTCAGCATGTTTATTTTGATATTCAGTTACTTGAAGTATCTATTATATACCAGATAACTCCATACTTTATTGTGTTTATAAAAGTTTACTATAGAATATTTACATTATCATAGATTTAATAATATAAATTTAAGGAGCATGATTTGGTCCTTAAGAATTAGCTATATTTATTAAAACACACACACTTAGAGGCATTTATCAAGTTAAAAACCCTTACTTGACTTACATTGACTTTATACCATTGCCTTCAATTCCTGGGGTTGTATATGTTACTCACAATGGGAAAAAATTTCAACCATATTAAAATAAGAACTAATGATTATGAAAATGGGTGGAACACAAAGACATCATATTAAGCCAGACACAGAAAGACAAATATTACATTTTCAACTCATACGTGGAAATTAAAAATAAGAAGGAGAAGAAGAACAAACATGAACTGAAAAATGAAGAACAAGGAGAAGAACAAAGATGAACTGAAAATGAAGAAAGACTATTAGGGAAGAAGGAGACCAGAAGGGGGAGGAGGAGGGCATAGGGGAGGGTAAGAAGGAGCCTAAACATTATCAAAGCACAAAATAGGCATGTATGGAAATGTCAGTGAAATCCATAAATTTGTACAATTAATATTTGTTAATAATTATAATAAAATTATAATGAAATTTCTTTAAAAATGAATGTTAAATTCTAATACTTCCCAGATAACGGTTTATCTAATTATGGTATTTTTTTCTTGTTCAGCTTGGTGCTATTTATTCTTAATTCTTTCTTTATTTTTGCTGTACTGGGTATTGAACCCAGGGATACCCTACACTCCCATTCCTATTTTTATTCTTTATTTTGAAACAGGGTCTCCACTAAGTTGCAGAGGGTCTCATTAAGTTGAGGCTGGTTGGAAAACTGCAATCCTCCTGTCTCAGCCTCCCAAGTACTGGGATTACAAGCATGCGCCACCACACTTGTTATTCTTTATTTTTGAAAACAGGTCTCACTAAGTTGTAGAGAGGCTCACTCAGTAGCTGAGGCTGGCTACGAACCTGTAATCCTCCTGTCTCAGCCTCCCAAGTACTAGGATTGTAAGTGTGCTCCACCATGCCCATATATTCTTAATTCCTAGCACATATTTGTATATATGTGAAATGTTAATTTTTAATTTAAAACCAAAAATACCTTTCTGAACAAGAGTAGTCCTCTTTGGTAACAAAATTTCTTTGTTAAGATCAGTTTGCTAATAGATGACTTCATATTTTTTAATGGAGGTGGCCCATACATGTGCCACACATCAACATTTACTAAAGCTCTGTATAGAAATTATTTTCAAAATCTTTGTTTAGTTAATATGATAGTAATTTGTTTCATGTTTCATGTTCTGTGCCTGAAATTTTTCCTCAATATTTTAGTAATATAATCCATACTATTGTTTCTTTACCTTTCACAAATATTCACGAAGTACAATGGACTATTTTCTTTAAATCTGTAAATAAATAAGAATTTATACAAGGAAAATAAACATTTAAGGAATAAATATTGAATACATTCAATAAAAATAGCTTGATATAAATTCTAATACATGGCACTCAAATATAGTTATCATAATAATATGTGAAAATGCTACATGGCTTTATATTTTATCTTACATTTCCTAAGGACTAGTCTATAGAATGGAATATTAGTCCCATGACATACTCTGTGTGCAAGAAAAATGACTGAACAAATAGTTGTAAGAAATGCTGTACATAACACCTCTGTTTCATAGATTATATAGATACTCATGGAGATACCTATTTAGCTCTTTTCAACTCACTCAGAAGTTAAAAGCAAACCTCAGAGCTCCTGAATAGACCAATCTCATTAGAAGCATAATTAAGCAAAAGAGAATTAGATTCAAGTGAAACATTAATAATAAATCAAAATGGCAGAAAACAATACCTTCCTATAATAACACTGAATATAAATGGTCCTAACTATCCAGGTAAAGCTATAGACTGTTGTTAAAAAACAAACAAAAACAAAACCACGTATGTTATTTGCCAGACACATAGCTCAGGGGCAAAGACATCCATGGGCTTAAAATGAAAGGGTGAAAACTGATATTGCATGCAGTTCAAGCCCCAAAGCAAGAAGGAGTATCAACCTTCATATCCAATAATTCAGACAAGTCAAAATTTAGCAGAAGAGACAAGTAAGGTCCCTTCTTAATCATAAAGGGAAGAATCAAGCAAGAATATAAAATGATAGTTGTACCTAATTACATAAAATAAACACTGCTGGACATAAAAGCTTGGCTAGGTCCTGATACAATAACTCTAGGAGATTTCAGCATACTCTATCACCAATAAATAGCTCAAGTAGTCATAAAATCAACAGACACTTTAGAAAAATAGGGACCTAACAGACATCTCCAGAATATTTCACCAAAAAAAAAAAAAAAAAAGGTTGAATATACTTTCTTTTCAGCTCCTCATGGAACTTTCTCCAAAACAGACCATATTTTAGGCCAAAAAGCAAATCTTAGCTAATACAAAAAAGTCAATATAATTATTTGCATCTTATCAGAACATAATAAAATGAAATTAGAAATCAACAGAAAAACTATAGAAACTAAATAAACACATGAAAACACACACACACACACACACACACACACACACACACAATCTCTTGAACAATGAATGGGCCATAGAGGAAATCAGGAAGAGAAATTGACAAATTCATAGAATCAATCAAGAATAGAGATATAGCACTTGAAAATCAAGAATAGAGATATAGCACTTGAAAATAAAGAATAGAGATATAGCACTTGAAAATCTTTGGGATACCATGAAGGCAGTTCTAAGAAAACAGTTGTTTATAGCTGTCAGTGTCTACATAAAAACAAAACAAAACCTAATGATGCATCTCAATATATAGACAAATAAGAACAAACCAATCTCCAAACCAATAGAGGGAAAGAAATAAGATCAGAGATGAAATTAATGGTATAGAGCATAAAAGAAGGATCAATGCAGCATAGGGTTCTTTGAAGAGATAACCAAAATTGATAAATCCATAGTCAAACTATCCAAAAGAGAGAAAAGCCCCAAATTAAGAAATTCTGAAATGAAAAAGGGAATATCACCACAGATGTCACCGAAATCTAGAAGACAATTAGGGGCTATTTTGAAAAATCATAAGTAGACTGAAAAAATCTAGAAGAATTACAGATTTCTAGATATATACCACCTATTAAAAGTGAGTCAAGAGGATATGGAAAACCTAAACAGACCAATAACCTGCAGTGAAACTGAAGCAGTAATAAAAAGCTGTCCAAAAGAAAAGCCCAGGACCAGAAGCATTCTCAAGTGAGTTCTACCAGAACATTAAGAACTAACATCACTGTTCCCCAAAATAGAAGGAGGAAAGCTTTCAGAGTCATTCTATGAAGTCTTAATATGGTTAAGGCCACATCAAGGAAAGAAAACTAAACTACAAACCAATTTCCCTGATGAACACAGATGCAAAAATCCTTAAATAAAAATATTAGCAAGCTTTATTCAACAATATATTACAAAGATTGTTTATCATTTCAGAGATGCACAAAGATGATTCAACATATTGCAAACCAATGAATGTAATTCATCACACAAATAGCATCAAAGACAAAGTCACATAACTGTCTTAATAGATGCAAAAAAGCGTTTGACAAAATTCTGGACCTATTCATGATAAAAACACTGAAGAATCTAGGGCTAAAAGGAACTTACCTAAACACACACACACACACACACACACACACACACACACACACATATATGTCATATATATATGACAAACTTAAGACCAGCATCATGCCAAATGGGGAAAAGCTGAAAGCATTTCCTATAAAATCAGGAACAAGACAAGGATGTTCATTCTTACCACTTCTATTCAATATAGTACATGAAATTTTAACCAGAGCAATGAGGCAGGAGGAGAAAATAAAAGGAATACAAATAGGAGAGGAGAAGTGGAATTATCACTGCTTGCGGTTGTTATGATCTTTTTCTTTAAAGATCTAAAAATCTCCATCAAAGTAGTTCTAGAGCTGATAAGCCAATTCAGCAAAGTTACAGGATACAAAACCAACATACCAGCCAAGCATGGTGGCGCATACTTGTAATCCCAGCATTTGGGAGGCTGAGACCAGAGGATCCAGGTTCGTGGCCAGCCTCAGCTACCTAGTGAGGCCCTCTGCAACTTAGTGAGATCCTGTTTCAAAATAAAGAATACAAAATAGGGCTGGGGGTATAGCTCAGAGGTAGAATGCCCCTGAGTTCAATCCCTGGTACTGCAAACAAACAAACAAAAAAACCCACAAAACAACAACAACAAAACCAAACAACAACAACAAAACCAACATACCAAAATCAATAGGGTTTCTATATACCAATATCAAATCCACTGAAAAAGAAATTTAGAGATTCAGTGCAGTCTCCATCAAAATAACAATGATATTCTTTATAGAACTAATAAAAACATATGGAGGAATAAAAGACTGAATTTCCAAAACAATTCTGAGCAATGAGAACAATGCCAGAGACATCATAATCCCCAATTTCAAATTACACTACAGTTATAGTTATAAAAACATCATGACACTGGCATAAGATCACACATAGACAAATAGAATAGAGACCCAGAGAGACAAACCCATATAGATATAGTCATTTTATCTATGGCAAAGTTGACAAAAACATACATTGGAGGAAAGTCAGCCTTTTTAACAAATGTGCTAGCAAAAATGGATGTCCATATGTTAAAGGCTGAAACTAGATCCTAATCTCTCACCTAGCACAAAAGTCAACTCAGAATTGTACAAAGACCTGGGAATTAGAGTAGAAACTGCAACTACTAGAAGAAAAGGGTCAAATCTCCAACCTATAGGTAGGCAATGACTTTCTTAGTATGACTCCTAAAACTCAGGAAATACCAAGAGTTAAAAAATGGGATGACATCAAATTAAAAATTTAATGCACAGCAAGGGAAACAATCAAGAGTCTGAAGAGAGTTGAGTGAATGAGAGAAGTTGTGTGTGTGTGTGATACTAGGGATTGAACCTTAGGGCATTCTACCTCTGAGCTATATCCCTAGTCTTCTTTTTTTATTTATTTTGGAGCAAGGTCTTACTAAGTTGCTGAGGGCTTTGCTAAGTTGCTAAGGCTTGCTTCAAACCTGTGATCCTCTTATCTCAGCCTCCCAAGTACGGGAATTACAGGCATGCACCACCACACCTGGCATGGGAGAAAATATTTTGCCAGCTACTTTTCCAACAGAGAATTAATATCCAGAATATAAAAAGAACTCAACTCATTTCCAAAAATACATATATATATAATATATATATCACCACAAACAACCCAATCAACAAATGGACAATTGAATTAAATAGACATTTCTAAAAAAAAAAAAATGGCCAACATATTTATGAAAAAACGTTCAATATCTTTAGCAATTAAGGAAATGCAAATCAAAACTACACTGAGATTTCATCTCACTCCAGTTAGAATAGCAGTCATCAAGAATATAAGCACTAATAAATGTTGATGAGTATGTAGGGAAAGAAAACACTTAGACACTATTGGTGTGGTGTAAATTAGTATACCCATTATGGACATCAGATTCCTTAAAAACCTAGGAATGGAACCACCATATGACACAGTTGTAATAGCCCTCAGCATTTATCCAAAAGAATTGGACAGCATATGGTAGTGATACATGTATACCCATGTTTATAGCAGTGTAATTCACAATAGTCAAGTTATGGAACTAGCCTAGGTACCGGTCAGTGGAAAAATGGATAAAGAAAATATGTTATGACGTGTTAGGTATACACGGTGAAGCTTTACATAGCCAGAAAAAAGAGCAAAATGATGCCATTTGCAGGAAAGTAGATGAAACTGGAGAACATCATGTTAAGTGAAATAAGCCAGACTCCAAAACTGCTAAAAAGATAGTCAGAAAGTCAAGAGTCATATGTTTTCTCTCATATATAGGTTAGACAAAAAAAAGAGGATAGGGATTGGGGAAAGGTAGGATGCGAGGGAAAGAGGCGGTGCAGGGCTATGAAATTGACTAAATTATTACCATGAACCATTGACTAAATATTACCATGAACCTCATTATTTTGCGTAATTATAACAGTAATAAATATAAACTCCATGTTTCTCAAAATGTGGAACGATTATATTTGATATAAATATCCTTCACATCTTTCCCCAACATTTCCAGTTAATACTAATGTAATACACAAGGCCATTGTGGCCAAGGGGACTCAATGCCTCAACATCATTGCAGATCTTAAGACAAAAAATTATAAATGCATCTTCCAGAGTTGTACAAGTGACTCATACCAGTAATAGAACTAGAACTAGGTCTCCTGCTTGCATAAGATTTCTCCAAGGCCCTGGCCCAGTGACCCTGAAGGACAATATCAGGGATCCTGAAATGAGTGATAGCAGGGCTTTGAAATAGTTCATGGACCAGGAGCTGATTGGAAAGAGCATGGAGTAAAATGCTGAAATTCTGTAAGATAACAAAAGTAGTCAGATCTGTAATGCCAGACTGCCAAGGTATCGTCCCCCACACTGGACCCCCGCCCTCGAGGACCCAAGGAGACGACAATCACGCATTGCTGGTTCAAGCTTCTTTTATTGTGTGCTGTTTTTTCTTCCTTCCTCTCTTCTTTCTCCTTTCTCTCTCCTCTCTTTCTCTCTCCTCTCTCTCGCCTCCGGAACAGAGGATGCTACTTATCAACCCAAGCAGTAAGACATGGGGCAAGAAGGGGAGTAGGCTTAGAGCCAATCAGGGCTTGAGCCATGAGGTGCCGTGCGTGCAGCCCTACAGCTCTCACCTGGGAGTATTCTCGGGCCACGCTGGTGCATGCGCTCTGACGTGGCACAGCCCTCCTCTAAGATGTTACCGCCTGATAGTTATTCGGCAGTCAGCTGTTCCTGGCACTCTGCCAGGCGCCGTCTTGGGGCGAGGTCTCTCCAGGCCCGCCAGGCTAAGACCCTCAACACCAAGGATGGAAATTGGGTTCAGTTACTGTATCTTAATTTTCTTATTTGTAAAATGAACACTGTAATAGTTCCTATCTCATAGGACTTGATTAAAAGTTAACACATTTAAACTTACAACATATTTGGCACATATCATTCAATAAATACTTCATATATTTGCTATTTACTTATTGCTATTTATTTACTTATTTGTACTAGCAAACTAGTTCTCTGCCATCAAAACACTGTAATATGGGGTATTGGTTTGGGAGATGAGAGAAGAATATTGTTCATGCTGATTTTAAAATTCTCTGAGTACTAAATGTGTCTTATGTCTATTCATTGCTTGAATCACAATTCAACATTATTGCACACAATTACTAGGTTACAGCACCTTATAGCGAAAGGTCTACCAGCTTGTATGTAAATACACAACTATTTTTTTATTTTTATGGGAAAAAGAACCTTAGTAAATACCCTTGAAGTGTGTTTTTATCTTGTAATTTGACTTAAAAAAAACATCTACTTTTATACTCACAGGATCAAAGGACAAGTTAGAAGTTAGAAATACAGGTCTAGTATTTTCTATAGTAGATATATTTTTAAAAGTTGCAAGACAAATGAATATTTGTAAGTTCAACTGAATTTCTACAGCTCTTCTTTTAATGTGAGCCATACTGCAGTGTTAACAGACCTGCTTGAAGTGGCCAATCATCTGACTGTCCCTATTTTAGCTTACTGTCAACCCTACTGGGGTTACCACCACTCTTACTAAAAAATAATACCACCACAAACAAAGGCATCTGTGCAGGTAAAGAAGACAAATTTGTAAGTACATGTGGCTGTGCAGCTACCACAACTATGCAGATGCTGAAATGTATACTTGGGCCATGCAGTGGGTCCTGGTTCTGGTGGCAGCCTCTGGTACAAGAGGGATTGGCAGCAGTCACATTACATATTGTGATATAGTAGCTTTGACTGATGGTTTGAGGGACCTGGTACAGTTCTCATCACATAGGTGACCCATGTCCAGAGTGAGTTATGTCTCTCAAGGCGTATGAGACAGAGGCACTGGTCATGGAAGGCATTCCTCCTGCAGTGGTAGCCTCTATGAGGGTTTAGAAGAGGATATGATGAATCAGGGAATAGAGAACACCTTAATCAGAAATTACAAGCTGAGCCCATGCAGAGGCCACCTAGGGTATGTCATAGACTAGCATTCTTCGGTCTTGGAGAATTGAGGATCAGATTGTGATTTATACATGACTTCTGTGGCTGTTGGTATGTTTCTAGATGGACCTACCTCCACAGATTCCAGTAGTATTAAATGCTAAAAATAATAACCACATATTCAGAATTGGAAGTATACAACTATGTCAGAAAGTATTAAACTACCAGAAAAGAATATGTAGATGTACTTTTATGGAATATTTTAGTCATGTGAACTTTGGATTATGACCTGTAATGAAATGAACTTCCTGCTGAATCATCACCAGCACTAACAGTTTGCAAACTCTAATATGCATTTAAGTCACTGGGGATTTTGTTACGATGTAGATTCTGAGTTTGGATTTCTCACCAGTGCTGGGTGGTGTGAATGCTGCTGATCCTGGACCAATCTCAGTAGCAAAGGTTGAGGATACTGCTTCTCAAACATTGCTTCACAGTATAATCCTTAAAATACTGGAGAACTTTAAAAGATACTGATGCCTGTGTAATAATCTTAGAGATCCTGATGTAGTTGATAAGGGATGTGGCCTGATGACAAGAATTTGTAACAGATCTCTAAGGGATTCCAAAGTGCAGCTAAATTAGAGAATATAAAATTGGTTCCAGTTTGATTTTGAGAAGAAATATTCATTGCAGGCATCTAATCTTAAATTTATTTATTTATTTTTTTACTTGCAGGTTGCAGCAATATATAAGGACTCAAGTATTGGAAATCTTATAAACATAGTAATTGTAAAACTAGTCATAATTCACAATGAACAGGTAAGAAGCAGGTCTCAGATCAGTAATTTTATTTGTAGTAGGTTTTTAGTAGAATTGTATATAGATCACAAAACTCTTATTATAAATGAGATATTTTTAAAAATGACTTTGAAAAACTTAATTTGAAAAGGAGTACTATTACTTTCTTCTATTATGATGGAAATAAAATGAAACAACACAAGTGTTTAACTGAGCCAAGGAGGTAACAAAAGTGAAAAAACAAGTTAAAAAACATCCCAGTATTCATTTTTATAAGCCTAATGATGAAGAATTTATTTATTTTTTTCCTGTGGTTTTATGGATTGTACCCAGGGGCATTCTATCTTCAAGCCATACCCCCAGCATATTATATTTTTTTATTTTGAAATAGGGTCTCACTAAGTTATGGAAGGCCTCACTAAGTTTCTGAAGCTGACCACGAACCTGTGATCCTCCTGTCTTACCCTGCCAAATACTGAGATTACAGACATGTGCTACCACATTTAGCTTAAAGTTAATTTTTTCATGGTTACATTCGAGATTAATTAGATTCAGTTTTGGTCACAATGTTTTAGATAATGCTAAAATATGTTTGAGTAAATCTGTGGAAAAATGATACCACTCCTTCATTTGCCTGTGAAAATACTTTGATAAATTATGTGGATGCTTATAAATTTGGGAGAAAAGGGGTACATAAATGTTTGGACATTATATTGAATTTCTTGTTATTTTATGTAGGAAGGACCAGTCATAAGTTTTAATGCAGCTACCACATTACACAACTTTTGCTCATGGCAACAAACTCAGAATGTTCTTGACGATGCTCACCCTTCCCACCATGACACTGCTGTTCTCATCACTAGGTATAGTTTTGGAAATAACCCTTCCAACGGCAATGCCTTACCCTTTCCTCTTGCCCGATGGTGAAAATGTTCTGGGAGAAAATTTATTCAACAGAACCATTTGCCTATTCTTTAAGACTGAAATACTAGGTAGTTCCTTAGGAAATTATCAATGTGAGGTTATTGAATAATGGTTTGATCTAAAGAAATTCCTATTCTATTAGTGAAAATTAATATAGTTATGGATTTGAGAGGTTTTATTCATTCCTTTCTAGATGATTCATTTGCTTGGTCAAAAGAGCATCTTTATTTGTCACTTTTTGGACTCCCTGAATTTTTTATACGTATCTATTCCTTGTTTTGATGTTTACTGCATATGATAATTTCCAGGCTGCCTTTGCTAATGTTGTTCTCAATCATATTTATTTATATAAAAGCAGCTTCTGCTGTTATAGGATTATTTCCATTTTATAAGAACTTTTATATAGTGATAATTCATATCTTGTTTAAGCAACAATTGTTACTACCAGAATATATAGATCTTGGTTTGTTTGGTTATTTTACCAGTGAAATCCTTCACTTAGGTATCAACCTCAAGGACATGTCAGCTTTCTAGAACCTTTAATAAAAATCATTACCTGATGTAAAATAGTTAACATATAGTCTGTGCACTTTATCTCTTTTGAAAATGGAAGCAGAATTAATTGACTTAATTTGTACACATTACTTCATCATAGTCCATGGTCTTGCCCTGCATTGTAGTTGAAGATCAAGAGGCAAAGATTGGAGATGACAGATTTAAGATAGGAAGAAGAAAGGACCATGAGAAAAAATATAAAACAGACAAGAAATCTGACAAATCCAATGTTTGGGGACTAAGTATGGCAGAAGCAACAATTTTTAAGCAACTTGGTAATATATGAGAACATCATTATTCTGCATAATAACTAAAGCTCATGATGACATCAAGTTACTGAGAAGAAGGTCAACAGTATTATATATACTGTATAAAGGCAGAGGTGAACAATATACTTAGAATGCTTTTCATTGGACTTGGTTAAAGCTTCAACTATCTTACAGTACTTCTATAGAAAATTTATTGCTTATTGATATGCATAAATGGTATATTACTCTGCTTAAACCTTTTCAGAGCTTAATAAGAATTGCGTTTTTGATGTTAGCTGTGGTAATAATCATGTCATAGTTAAACCATTTTTAGTTTTGTCTTGGCTTATTGCAAAAATATTTTCTGAAAATGTTTCAAAATAAATGTTTTATTTTAAGGGAAGACATTTGTGGAGCTAGAGAAAAATGTGACACATTAGGTAAGTATTTTGTCAAATTTAGCTTATATAATTGTTTATGTAATTAAATAAATATTTATTTTCCTTTTATTTGATATTATTTTGATTAGTTGTCTTGATAAACTGTTATACTTATTATTACTTGATTCTGCCTCTGTAATTTTACAAAATAATAATAATATTTTCTAATTACTAAATATCAAGTGCTGTGCAAACTTGACATCTAAAGTGTTTTATTATGTAATATTTGATCCATGATAAACAACACAGTAATCTATATGCCAATTCAAAGCCATGAACCCACCACCATAGTTAAGAGTTAGAACTTGGTTGCAATACATGGTTTATGTTTAATCCCTATTCTATGTCTCTGCTTTTCTCCAAGAGGTAGCCAATACCATAAGTATTAAATTGATCAATTCCTTCCTTGGAAGAATAGTAGTATTAGATATGACTATGTTTCTGAAGAAATTATTTGGTTTTGCTTCTTTTTGAGCATTATAGTCTATGCATTTTCACTGCTGTGTGCTATTTTCATTCATGTTTTATATAGCTATAGCCAATTAGTGAATACTTGGGCTGCTTCCAGCTTTTCTCTGCTTTGAACCTTGCTATTAAATCTAGAGTATATTCTTCTGATTAGAATGACTATGTCATTCTGTGTGCTAGTGTAGGTTGAGCATGAAGCATTTTTTTGATTTTTGAATTAGGGATGCTTAACTAGTAAAGTCTATGAAAATATTCCAAAATTGGAATTATTTTGAAGTCTGAAACACTGAGGTTCCAAGCACTTTGGATAGGGGTTGCTCAACCTGTATTCAACTTTGTAACATATGCCAAATTATTTTCTAAAGTCATCATACCAATTTACATCTTTATCCAAAGAAGATAAGCATTCATTTTGATTCTATCCTTGTTAATACAGGGTATCTTCAAATTTCTCATTTTTGCCAGAAGATATATGCAGTACATGTTCTCACAAATCCATTATGTGACTCAAATGTTCAGTTTAGAATGTATACACTTTTAAGCATGAAATATAAAGTTTTATAGTAGTAAAGTTAATAGTTGCAGTTTAAATATGTACACAGCTTTGGAAATGAAGATATTAGATTCAGCCATTTACTAGTGAAGGAATGGGAACAGCAGAATGTCCATGAAAGAAATGTGTCTTTAATTTGTTCTGAGAAAGGAGGAATGTTTAGTACAATAAGAATTGGTTAAAAATTCCATACAAGCCTGAATTTTAGGATCTTAAGTAAACAGAAATTTCCTCAAATTCTATACAAAAGTCCATTAAAGAATGTCTTTGTTTTCTTTTTTACCAGTGTATGATCTTGATTCTAAATGAGAAAAAGCTCTTTGTGGAAGAACTTTTTCCAAGTAAGGTCTTTTGGCAATAGGTTCAGAAAGAGGGCAGATCTTTCCTTTTTTGACTAATAAACTCGTTTGATTTTGGCTTTTTCTAGTCTCTTTAGGTTCCTTAATTTAACTTTTATTTCTCTTAGTGCACATCTAAATACTCTGTTAGAAAATCTGCTTTAAATGCTACATGTTCATGTTTTCAACTTTTGTGAATAAAAGATAATTTTGGAGGAGTGAATTAAAACACAGTAGCAAATACAAATCTATTCTGTATTAAGAAATTTCTTAATGCAAAAACCTATCTTATATGGGAAAGATCTCCTTTGTGAAAGGAATCATAGGAGGGCAGATAAATTTACAATTACATATGGAAGGATAACATTAGGAAAAAACCATGGCATTATGCTAAATTAAAAAATAAAAGAAGAGCTAACTTGATTGATGATAGAATATGGATTGATACAGTGAACCTTCATTTTTAATTTTTATCTGTATTTTATTTATTTTAATTGTTATTGTTACTATTATTATTATTACTATTGTTAATATTCGTGGTACTGTGGATTGAGCCCAGGTTACTCGACCACTGAGCTGCATCCTCAGACTCTTTATTTTTTTTATTTTGATACAGGGTCTTGCTAAGTTACCACGTGCTAATCTCAAATTTGTAATCCTCCTGCTTCAACCTCCCAAGTAGCTGGGATTACATATGGGCACCACTGTGTCCAGTTTCTATGTATATTATTTTTAGAGGACTCTACAAACTTTAATTAGTGATATCAGCCAGTTATACTACCTTCATCTTTCAATAGCATATTTGAGTTTCACATTCTCTATTTGGGAGTGAATAGATCCTGATATAAAATGCTAAAATAGTTAAAAAATTCTTAAGTGCTTACAATAATTCTTTTATCATAATCATATTTGTTTTAATTGCATATAGTAAATGGCAGGCACTATTTTAAGCCCTTATCTTACTCATTTACTTGTCATGTAATAATTGTGAATATTTATATGCTGCCTCAAACCTCAAACATTAAAGAAACTTTGTAGATTTGTAGAGTTTGGACAGTTTTCTTCTCTTAGTTTTTCTATTGCCAGTTAGTATATTTACTACTTTTCCTACTGCCCACACCAGACCAACTATATTTTTTTTCCTGTATTTCTAAAAATTGTTTGCTCACTCCCATTTTTTGGATTATTTCTTGACTTCAAGAGTCCAAGAATTTGCTAAAGAAATTTCAACTGCAGACAAATCAATCCATTTTTTTCTTTCACCTTAAAAAAATGTTATTCAGTATTTTTTTTTTTTTTTTTTTTTTTTGGTACTGGGGGGATTGAACTCAGAGGCATTCTACCTCCGAGCTATACCTCCAGCCCTATTTTTTATTCTTTATTTTGAAACAGGGTCTCACTAAGTTGCGGAGGGCCTCACTAGGTAGCTGAGGATGGGCGAGAACCCGGATCCTCCAGACTCAGCCTCCCAATGCTGGGATTACAAGCGTGCACCACTACGCCCGGCTGTTATTCAGTATTAATAGCCAACTCTACATTCATTTCCAAGGAGTAATGCAAATGGTTAGCTGCTTTAAACTTTAGTTCTTACTTTATGATTTTGATGGTTCCCATTTTTATGAAGTCCAAATGTGAAATTTTTCAGGCTTAGCAGAATTAGGTACCCTGTGTGACCCTTTACGGAGCTGCTCTATTAGTGAAGAAAATGGACTCAGTGCTGCCTTTACGATAGCTCATGAACTTGGACATGTGTAAGTACCTTCTGGAACCTCAGTAGTATGCCTTCTGCTTACCACTGCAGAGAATGCCTAAAATCCTATCTTCAATTGAGTAATTAGCCACCTTTATTTCTTCATAAAGTATTAGCACTATAATTTTCGTCCCTGAAATGCTAACTCTGGCTCTTTTGTGATCTATGTTAGGTCAGACAGGCTGCACAGATCAACAGACTAAGCAAAGAACTAGAACTTGGGAGTTCTTTTATTTCATTTACTGTTTGGATTACATGACAAGCACTTCTGGCCTCTATCTCTTGTTATCCTATACATGACCAGGTACTGTCCACTACCATCTTATGGGAGGGCCTGCAGGGGCTCCTGGTTCTGGGTACCTCCCAAAGACATTTGTAATACCAACTCATTTTTGCTCTTATAGCTCAAAGCCCCAGCAAAGAATGTAGCCCATGGGAATTTCTCTTCATTAAAATACTTTTTAAAAGTTTCCTCCTGACACCCTATAGTTTTTCATAAATATTTTAGATTTTCTTTTCTATTCCTGCTTTGCCAAAATTCTGCTGGGGTTCTATGTTCTAAAAATGGAGGCCATGGTTTCCCATGATACCCTGGGAGTGTCCATGAAAAATGAGAATGTTCTACAAACTCATTCTCTGAAAAATGATTCCCACTGTACCCCCAGAGTGCATCCGGAAGTTTCTTTGTTATCTGCTAATAAAGAATTGAGGCTAGAGTTGGCTCCCTTGGTTTGACCAACTTTCTTTTTCTGGTCATGCCCTGAGGTGTCATTAGAGCATCTGTGCAGAAAAATTCGAAATGGAGATAATGTTTAGTTACGTAGCACCCCTACTTCCATTTTTTTTTTTTTTCGGTACTGAGGATTGAACCCAGGGACTACACTTTCAGTCCTATTTTTTATTCTTTATTTTGAAACAGGGTCTCACTAAATTGCGGAGGGCCTTAGCCTCCCACGTACTGGAATTACAAGTGTGTGCCACCATGCCCAGCTCCAGTTGCATCTTAACATGGCTATATTTAATAATCATCAGCAAGTTTCACATTCAATTATGTAACTAGGAAATGGAGGAATAAGAGATAGGATGAGGAACATACCTGCAGACTGTTTAAGTATTGTGGCAACATATGTGCTGATGTCTGAGGCTGCTAACAAGTATAAGACTCTTCTTGCAGAGAGTACTATCTTAGCTAGACATTTATTTTCTCCCTGAGAAACTCTCTAGAATATGGGTAAGTAGTTCAATTGAAAGAGTGATTTAAATACAAATTTCAGCAGGCCAAATCCTGAATTAGGTGATTTCAGTAATCCTTCTAAAATTGAGTTTATCCTTGAGTCTGCAAAAGACAGTGCAGGGTCTTTTGTTCACCTGTTAATTATTTAGTACCTTTGTTCTCATTGTGAAGATTTGGATGACCTTTGAGAATGTTCTTATTATTCTAGTTCTATTGATTGTCAGTTATGAATTATAGACCAGAAGTATTACTTAGGTTGTTTCAAATAAGTGGGCACTATAGAATGATATACAGAGATATAAGAGATCTTTTGGATACTGTAGTAATAGTCAAAGGTCTAGAATTTAATGTGGTGTCACCTTACTTACTATTTCCACACACATGTCCAGGATATCCATGTTGAAACCTGCAGGCATTTTTACGTGAACGCTTTGCTCATGTTGTGAGGAGGTATGCCAAAATCCAGATATTTTGATTATTTAGACTCAGATGCCAAATCAGCAGACTATGCTGTTGATCAAAGGTATAATCTTGTGTTTTCTCAGAAATCATGTGCTTCTAAACTGAAATGATAGTGCCTTATGAAGATATCAAGAGTATAAAATCTGATGTAAACAGAGTCATCTATATTTCACATTGTATTATAGTATAAATAGGAGATCTGTTGCTAATGTTCCATACATTTTTTATAGTCTTTTTTAATGCTTATTTTTATTTTTAGATTTAATGTTCCACATGATGATAGTTTTAAATGTAAAGAAGCTGGAGTTAAACATCAGTATCATGTAATGGCCCCAACTTTAAATTACCACACAAGCCCTTGGACCTGGTCAAAATGTAGTCAGAAATATATCACTGAATTCCTAGAGTAAGTCTGAGTCTACTACTTTAGTTGAGTAATTAAACATTTATTGGATATAAAATTTAAAATTTGTATGTTCTTTTAAAAGTGGCTCAATTTCTGTTTAGTTTTTTATTATTTAGATTTAAGCTTACTTACACTTTGCAAATTGATTTTTTTTATTGTAGTAATTCGTGCATTGTAAGCATATATCTTTGTTAGGTACAAATTGTTAACGACATTATTTGCACACATTTCTCATTTGACCCCTTTCCCAATTCCCACCCTGTTCCCTCGCTCTCCCTCCCTCTCAGGTTCAGTTCAGTGAGTGACCTTGATATAATTGTGTAAGTATATCATGTGATTACAAAACTATGGGATATGTACGCAAATTGATTCTTAAAAACAAGAAAGAGTTGTACATATACATTATTTCACTTCTTTAAAAATAAGGAGGCTGAGACCAGAGGATCCGGGTTTGCGGTCAGCCTCAGCTACCTAGTGAGGCACTCCGCAACTTAGTGAGACTCGGTTTCAAAATAAAGAATAAAAAATTGGGCTGGGGGTGTAGCTCGGAGGTAGAAAGCCCCTGAGTTCAATCCCTAGTACCGCAAAAAAAAAAAAAAAAAAAAAAAAGTGTTTTATTGCAGTTCAGACCTACCTATAATTTTTTTTAAATTTGGACCCACTTATGATGAAAACTTTATTTGGGTAGAAACTTAATTGTAATCATAGCAACATATTTCTATGTTTTTAATTTTTTTCCATTTTTTTTTGAATTTTGTATTTATGAGCTTTTTTCAATTTTGTTTATGTTTTTTTAAATTTTGTTTTTATGTTTTTTTTGGATTTTGCTTATTTTTTGAAAATTTCCTTATTATGTTTTTGAATTTTTCAGAAGTGACTAAGTAATATTTTGAGGGAAAATTGAGTGGCTCCAATTTGAGGTACCTCTAAAGGACAGAGACTAGCTGAGGTCAAATGATGAGTGATCCATATAGCTCTCTAAAGCCACAGAGATGTAGAGTCTCCAACTTTACAGACTCTTGAAGTCTCTTCCTAGCTCTGAAGAGAGGAGACAGATCCAGATTTTTCATGCCTTGTCCCTTCACCTCCTACTGATTTCTCTACTTCCCAATTTCTTTTATTCAAATGGTGTTTCTATCACTGAAAGTTATCCAGAGTACAAGCCCAAACCCTTTCCTGAAAACTCTTTTTTTCTCACAAACACAACTTCATTTCTTATACTGTACATTCTAGTCACCAATATAATAGCATTAGTATTTTCTAGTTAGCGCTGTTTCTTTTGAAAACCATGGGAATAAGTAAAACCTTTGGAATATATGTTTATAAATATAGCCTATAATTATAATCAGCAATGGTCATTTTTCTTTATATGAAAATTTGACTTTAAAAACTCAACATATATTTACTAATCCGTACATGATTACATATAGCTTTGTTCAATGGTTAACTGATATATTGATGAAAAATACTACTGAGAATGCTTTTTCTTGAGAAAAGATAGTATTTTGATTCTCTCCAATGGAGATTTAAAAAGCTACATGTTTATTTTATTGAAAAAAGTTAATATGCACTTTTAGCCAATAAAAGTTTCCAAAAAATATTTCTTTCAATTTTAAAGTGAAAGAAACTGTTGCTGTTAGCCCAATTGGAATAGCTGAGCATTTTCACAGGGTTTTCTACGGATTGGTCATTTCATTAAAAAATAGGAGCCAAATACCTATTTCCATGCTCTTTATCACTTTTTTAAGTCATTAAACTATATCACGTACACACACGCATTTCTTAGTAAAGGGGATACATTCTGAGAAATACCTCAATAGGCATTTTTCATTGTGTGATCATTATGGAACCTATTTTGCACACATCTAGATGGTACGGATCAGTCAGTCAATGTGACCTCCTGATGTAGTCAAGACAAATGGTAAAACAAGATTTATTAGGCTGCTGCTAGTATAACACAGCAAACAGTCTGACAGCTTTTTTGTAAGTAAGAAAGATAAAAAGTGTAGTAGAGAAAATACATAAATCAGTAACGTAGTCATTTACTATCAAGTATTATGGATTGAACCTAATTGTATGTGCTGCCGTGTGTACTACCATCAGTGCAGTCAGGCTGTTTCTGTCAGCATCAACACAAACATGTCAGTAATGTGTTGTGCTGTGGTATGGTGCTGGCAACAGTGTCACTAGGTGACAGGAGTTTCTCAGCTCTATTTTAATCTTGTGGTACCACTGCCATATATGTGGCCCATCATTGCCTGGAACAACAATGTGCAGCATGTGACTGTATTTAAATAGAAAGATAGATAAGCCTACTCTCCACTCTCAGATGAGGAGACTTAGGCTCAGGGAGATTAAAGAATTTGATTAAAGTGATGTATCCCAGTAAGTGGTGGGAGCAGATGTAAGCTCTTAAGCCATTCATCTTGCCTGTGCTGTGTTTTTTCTCCTCCTAGAGCAACCTCTTGGAGACAAAATGAAAAATTTTGAAATTCCTTTTTGATTTTTGTTGTTTTGAACTAAAACTATACTTTCTCAACATGTTTGTTTTTACAACATTTTGGCAATGTGGGCATTATATTTGAGGCAATTACTATTGGATAGCAAAGTAGATCAAAAGTATGGTATAAATTATACTCCAATAAATTTATGTTTATTATTTGCCATTATAAAAAAAAACAAAAACAACTTTTGTGGTGCTGGAGATTGAACCCAGAGCTTTACACATTGCTAGGTGAAGGCTCTACCACTAAGGTACAACCTTGCCTTGTTTTAGTTTTTTTTTTTAAATTGCGGCGAAGTGAAGCACGCACATTAAAAGTCCTTTGAAACTGTGAAGTTGTCATTACGTGTAGGAATTTTATTGATGTAGACGTGAGTTGGCTTTTAAATTATGGAAAAATTCTCATATTCTTCTTAAGACTATAAGAACTGTAGAAAATGTGATAAAGAATGTTATACTGAAGTGTATCCATTTGCATTGATTCACAATCTATTATTTCCTGTCATCGGTACAGTGCTGGTCATGGACAATGCCTTCTTGACAAACCAAATGGGAGAATATATGATTTGTCTTTACAACTTCCTGGGTTAATGTATGATGTAAACAAACAGTGTGAACTTATGTTTGGTCCTGGATCTCAAGTGTGTCCCTATTTGGTAAGAAAAATCCTATCCTTGTGTTGGAAAACTACCAGAAAGTTGTAGTTAGGATATATTTCAAAATATACATCTGTTCTCTTGAATGAAGGGGAACTAAACATAATTTTAAGTCTTTAAAATCTGATGTTTGGCAGAAAGGGATTAAAACCATGAAATGGAAACTGAGGACTATTGTGTGCCAGGTACTTGTTAGGTACTTAGAAGTGGTTCTTGTTAACGCTCACAGGTTTCTTTGAAGTATTCTCATTTAGAAAACAGCCACAGAGAAGTTATATAATTTGAAAATTAAAAGTATTCAAATATATATTTTCAAATGATACTAATTTGGGTATGAGGGAAAAATATAGGTGCTTTAATACTGAGTTGTTTTAGAGCCCCAGCAATCTAACAGACTACTTTTTCTTTTATATAGATTTGAATGTAGAATAATTAAATTTGAAGCATATTTCGTTTTCATTAAGCTATTGATTTGTTATTTATGTTGAGGATTTTCATAGATTTACATTTAATTTTCACTGGAATAGCTTGTAAATAACATTTTTAATGGGTCTAGAATCATGATTTTCTTTTATTTTGAGGTAAATTTAGGATTACTATCACTGGTTTGGTGAATGTTCTTTTTAATTGAAAGAAATTATTTATTTTTAATTTGTTGGTGCATTATAATCATACATCATTATGAAGTACAAGATGGTAGAGGCATAATACATGCACACATCACTCATTTAGTCCTTTCCCAATTCTCACCCCATCCCCCCCCTTCTCATGTTCAGCTTAGTGATTGACTTTCATATGTTTATGATTGTACATCATGCGCATTAGGGTGCTTCCCTCTTGCTCCCTCCCATCTCCTTCATTTGGATCGCCTTCTTTACTCATCTAAGGTTTCTCCTTCTTTGACCAGAGTTTCTCCTGTGTCACATTCTTTTCCCTGGCTTCCGCATATTAGGGAGAACACCCAACTTTTCACTTTTTGTGACTGGCTAATCTTACTTAGCATAATTTTACTCAGCCATAAAGAAGAATAAATTATGTCATTGTTTTACCAAACAGAATAGGCATACTGCTTTCTTTATTCCTTTGTATACGTTTATCAATTTGTTTCCTTCCTTATTAGATTGTGAGGGTTATTGAGCCAGGAATGCATATTTATTCATTCAGTTAAAAAAATACACACACACACACACACACACACACACACACACACACTCTTACAGGTTGAGAATTTCTAATCCCAAAACCCTAAATGTGAAATGCCCCAAGTTCTGAAACTTTTTATACTGATGTGACACGACAAGTGAAAAGTTCCATATGTGGCAGATCACAGTCAAAACACAGATGCACTAAAAATATTGTAAAAAATTATCTTCAGACAATGTGTATAAAGTATAGATGAACAAAATGAATTTCATGTTTGGACTTGACTGGCCTCCCCCAGGATATCTCATTGTATATATACAGATATTCCAATGTCTGAAAAACTGTTTCTAAGCATTTCAGATAGGGGATCCTCAACCTGTATTCCCAGTTTCCAGTTCAGAATCTGCCACATAGTGAGTGCCACAGAATACATTTTTACTGAATGTTGAATGAATGAATGGATGAAAGTCACTTAACAGTAAGTGCAGGGACATGCAAAACTTATTCACATAGTGAATAGTATTCCTAAAACTTTAAATTCATAATTACAAATTTTAATAAGCCTTTGAGCATCTACTATGGAGGGAGAAAGCTTTACCTTGGTATTTCATTATAAAATATACACTTTTTCTGACCTGATTTAGACCCGAGATAAACTTTGAGTTTAAATTCAGAGAAAGAAAGGAATTATCTTGGGTATATCTCCAGTGATCCTCTATGGACTTTTGTTTCTTATGAAAACTTCAGAACCTTTTGTTCTAAAACTGAAAGTATGCATTATATTCACAAAATAGGAAACTTCAGTGCATTATATGGTATTTCTATGCACATTATTCATACATTCCACCATTGCATCAAGAGAGGTTTTGGGGAACTCATGAATAACATTTAACAACGAAAAAGCTTTTTAGAAAATGTCTTGTAAAGAGAGAAAAATATCTCACAGAGTTTAGAATAGTTCCATTTCAGTTCATTTCTCTCATTGCTCAATACATGAATAAAACTTAAAATTTTTTCAAAAGTTAATGTTGCTGTGTGTGTGTGTGTGTGTGTGTGTGCGCGCGCGAGCGCAAGATTAGAAGAGAGGCAATGACTTGAACTTACTTAGTAACAGTGATGATTTCTAGCTTTGACCATGAAACCAGGAAGTATACCAGATCTACTTATGTATTATGCTGAATTGGTCTGGGTGTTCATGTCTTTCCTCTTGCTTGCCTTTTTTTGTGACTCTGCAGAGACAATGCCGGCGTCTCTGGTGCACAAGTGCAGAAGGAGTTCACAAGGGCTGTCGCACACAGCACATGCCTCTGGCAGATGGAACAAACTGTGGTCCTGGGATGGTAGGTTTTCTCTGAGGGTGAGTCTTGTGTCAGGAGGTGATCCATGGGTGTGGTTGCTCTACATTCCAGCACTCTGTTCATTATAAAGTTATGCAGAGCTGTCATGTAAATGATTACATGGAGTCAGGCACAGTGGCTCACATTTGTAATCCCAGTACTTGGGAGGCTGAGACAAGAGAATTGCAGGTTTGAGGCCAGTGTGCATTAACTTAGCAAAACCCATTTCTATATAAGAAATAAAATAGCTTAGAGGTAGAATTCCCTGAGGTTCAATCCCCAGTACTACACACCCAAAAACATAATAATTACATGGAATATATATATATCATATATATATATATATATATATATATATATATATACACATGTTTTTACCTAGTGATAGTACAGTTTATTATTAAAATTAGTATAGACATCAAGATCCTAATATTTCAGTAAATCCCCACACTTCAAAGATATGTTTGTTGTATATTTTCTCCCATAAAATTCAATTAAGTATAATTGAATGTTTTAAGTGGCTGCTTCAAATCCTTATGCTTTTAAGTGTATTAAAATTTGTTGCATCCCTAAAATAACTGCTTAACATAGTACATCTTTACCATCATAATATTATTCATGAACTTACTTAAGTCTGTCAGTGCAATATTGAATGATAAGACTCATCAAGATAATGAGGTGTGTTGTATATGAGGAAGAAATCAGGTGTGCTTTGTGCTCCAGGTGAAGACAAGTTATTTTTTCCTTAGTGGACAACATTTCTATATTAGGTTGAGTCTGTCAGCCTTCTCTGAGCTCCCTGTTGCAGAAGGAACACTTTGTTGGCAATGGGTTGGGGAATGCTGCCTCTGTATCTTTGTGACTGTCACATTAGGCAAAATTTTAAAATTCTCAAAAATAAGATTAGTTCAGTAGCTGAATTTGCGTCTTTTCTACCTGTTGCTTTGTGAAAATGTTTGTACCAGATATTGCCTTTCTTTAGAATCACTTTCCAAAGCATATGTTTCCTGTGAATATTGCTCATGTCACAAATGGATTGGTTACTAAAGTTATTATTTGGAACTTCACCAATTTATGTGGTAGTTGAAGTACTCATGAAAATTATGTAGCACCCTAATTTCCTTTTTGTAATTTTAGGATCAAAATTCTAGTGGACTTTTCAGTTCGACTGGCACTGACTCTTAAAAAAATTTGATCTTTAATTGATATGATATTTCTATTTGGGAATAATAATTATAAAAAGAACTTTATTTTTCCTTTCTCACCTCCTGTGACTGGTATTTGTAAATAGCTCTTTGAGGGGAAGAGTTGCATTTGTGAGAGTAAGTGATTACCTGAAGGTAAAGGGTAAATGGAGAAATCTTTTGGAAGTGGGAGTGCTGTCCTACTGACTATTGGCCCAAGATAAGAGATGTTCCAAAATGTTCACCTGATTCAAATCTAGAATTAGACCTTACTCTGTTTCTTAGCCAATATTCAAGTTTACTATATGTCATAAGCCTTGGCTGATTGCATTGGTCAAAATAGTGATTGATATATTTACAAATATTAAGAGATGTACTCCTTTTGGCTAATTTATTGGATAGTCTAAGTCCAATTTGGGCATTACATTCTTGAAACTGAGGTATATGAGTACAGTGCATAGATCTTAAATGTACAGTTTGCTATATTTTAAACATCAATATATACATATACATATATATATGCATATAAACCAATATCCCAATAAAATTTAGAGCTTTTTTATCACTCCAAAAAGTTTCTTCTCATTTGTTTATAGACAATTTCCCTTCTTTTTAGAGACAACTCCTTTTCTGATTTCTCTCTGCATTGATTAGTTGTTTTTGATCTTACTGTAAATGGAACTAGAGGGTATATCCTTTTGAGGGGTGGGGTGGGTCAGGCTTCTTTTGTTCAGCACAATGTTTTTGAACTTCATTCATATGTGTGCATTGGTATACATTCCTTTATATGGCAGTGTCATTCAGCTCTCCAAATGTACGCATTTATTTATTCTCCTCTTGATAGACATTTGGATCCTTTCTGGTTTGGGAATAAAGCTACTATGAACATTCTTGTACAAGTCTCCTTGTAGACATATTTCATTCCCTTGGGGTGGAATTCCTGGGTCATAGGATAAGTGTATGTTTAACTCCATGAGAAAGTGCCAAAGAACTTTCTAATGTATGTACAACACTTTTACACTCCACCCCATGCCCGGCAGTCTAGAAAGTTTCAGGTGCTCTGTATTCCTTGTCAGATTTTGATATTGATAGTCTTTTAAACATTGTTTAGTCATTCTAGAGAGTATAAAATGAAATCTCATTGTGGTTTTAATCTGCATTTCCTTGATTATTATCTCTGTGGAGCATCTGTACATTTGCTTGTTAGTCATTTGCATATTCCACCCATAACTGCCATGGTGGCTGTGGTTGGTATTCAAGGTAAATGTGAGGAGATACTGAAATATACTGTAAAGCCAGTGTAGATTAAAAAGAGAAGTATCATTTCTGGTGGCAGCATGTGGGTTATTATTGATGTAAATTTCCTTTTTTTATTAATTGAAAACAGTGAGCCCTCTATGTTAGCTGTGTTCACTATTAAATGATCTCTTATTGAGGAGAAATTATAAGTGAATACACTATAATTTTGCTGTTACATTCTCCTCTATCCCTTTATCTTGTGACTACCTTACAACTGAGTTTATATGTTAAATACTTTGGGTATCAAATCAATTTCTATGAAACCATTGTTAACCCATCTAATGATGAGTTAATTTTACTACATGATAAATAGCACAAGATTACACCTTTTTCATGCTTTGTTCTTCCAAATTATATTGTATATATAGAAATAGTGTGTGTGTGTGTGTGTGTGTGTGTGTGTGTTTCAGTCAGCATTCTGACTGAATACACAAGCACCTGATACCAAAACTTAGAGAAAGAAAAATTTATTTTTTCATGGTTCTAAAGATTTCAGAAGTCATAGCCCATTTGGGGGACAGCTTCCAGGCAGGAGCTATGGCTACACATCCTTAGGGCATCATGGTGGAGAGTAGAGAACAAAGGGTCAGACAACACATGCTATAGCAAGTCAGGCCCAAGACACATGCTCTACACAGCCACAGCCCCAGGGACCTACCTCCAGTCCTGTCCATTCTTAATGCAGCTGCCTTATCTACCACATGAAATCTGGGAGACATTTTGAATCCAAACTGTGACAATGTGTGTGTTCACCTGTGCATGCACACACAACTAGTTCATAGACATATATACAGAGGGGGGGGGGCGGAGGGAGTTGTTTTATTTGTTGAAGATTTCCACAAAATGCACTTGCACGTAGCACATTCAATTCTGAGATTTTGTTTTTGTTCACTTCTAGTATGGCTTTCCTTTGTTAGATAATTTGTTCCAATGGAAAGCACATGTTTTTACTGCTGATAAACTTGATAATAGAATTTATTCATTCAACAAAGAGCTTTCGAGTGTCTACTCTATAAGGCACTATCCTAGGTGCTAAAGATAAATAACTGAACAATACAGACAAGATCTCTGCCTGCATAAAGCTTATATTCTAGGGGCAGACTAGAATACTATAAATAATTAATATAATAGTGCCATTACCCTAATCAATGTCATGAACAAGAAAAATAGATTAGGAAAGTGGTCAGGACTATTCTGGTAGGAGAGAGCAAGGTCAAGATAGACCTTAAATGAAGTTGCCAAATGAACTGCCTTAAAGGAGCTGAGGTTATTATCTATGAGACTATCTGGGGTCAGCGAGTTCAAGGAAAGAGCTAAGCAAAGCCCGGGTAAGCCTGGCGCATTCAAGGAAGAGCAAGGAGGACCTTGCAGTTGAAGTACAGTGAAGAGAAAATGAGACTTAAAGGAAGTAACTAGAGGAATATTATGTAGAACCTCACAGGACATTGTAAGAACTTCATGTTTTCATAAAGTAAAATAATTGAATCATAACCCAATTTGACTTAATTTAAAAACAAAATTTTAAAAAGGATCATTCTGGCAACTGTGTTGAGGCTGAAGTAGAGGGTGAGTAGAAAAAGAAGACATCTATTTAGGGATTTATTGCCATGATAGAGGTGAGAGATACTGGTGGCTCAAAAAAGAGTGGTAGCAAAGAAGGTGGTGAAAAGTCCATTTTCAATATGTTTTAGAAGGAAGTAGAGCATTTGCTAATGTTTCTGAGGTGGAATGTTTAAGGAAAAGACACGATGACTGTCTCTAAGTTTTTCTCTGAATACTTAGATTAATTCAGGAGAAGCAGGTTTTGAGGGGAGGGGCAGAATCTTGGTTTCCTGTGTACTGTTGAAATGTTTATCAGACATTTAGGTGAACATGAGTACACAGCTGTGTGTCTAGAGTTCAGGAAAGTGATCTGGCCTAAGAGTGATCAGTCCTAGAAAAGAGTAAATGGCCAAGGCACCTGTCTAGAGATATTCTAATTTTAAGAGGACACACACACACACACACACAAACAAGAAGAAAGCAGAAGCAACTGTGGAAGATTAATTCAGAAGGAAGGAGGAAAAATACGTGGTCCAGGACCAAGCATGGTCCTGGAAACCAAGAGAAAAAAGAAAAAAAAAAAGATGTATCCAAGAAGATTACTGTGATTAGCTGTGTCATATAGTGCTGAAAAATCAAGGAAGACAGAGAATGAAAACTGACCATTGGTTAAAGCAGCATGGAAGCTATTGGTGACCTACACGTGAGCATATTCCTGGAGGAATGGGTATAAAAGCCTGGGTGAGGTGGCTGGGGTGAGGTTATGTGAAAAATAGGAAGAGAGAGTTAGACAATGAGAATGGACAACTCTTTCAAGAAAAAGCAAGGCAGTAGCTTTTTTTAGTGAGAACTAAGAAAGGTTTTTATTATTATTATTATTATTATTATTATTATTATTATTATTATTATTATATCGTGGTACTGGGGATTGACCCCAGGAGCATTATACCTCTGAGCTGAGGTTGTCCTTGAACCTGCCATCTTCCTATGTCAGCCTCCCAAGTACTGAGATTATAGGTGTACACCACCACATCCAACTGCTGTTACCGGTTTTAAAGTGGGAGAAATAAGAGTGTGTTTGTATGTTAATGGGAATAATCTAATAAAATTCTTCTAAAACTCTGTAGTAAAGGTCAGTTTTTTAAAAAAAATTTCTGGATATATATAAACTGATCCTTTTGTACAAAATAAAATGATTTAGTAAGAAAACAAAATGAAAAAGACATTAAAAATATAAGCCAAATTTCCTTGGAAAACAATATTCCTCAAAAAAAAAAAATCATTATATAATCCAAAAATTCTACTTCTGGACCCATATTCCAAGAAATTGAAAGTAGATCTCGAGCCACATGTTGTAATGCACACTTGTGATCCCAGTTTGGGGAGGCTGAGACAGGAGGGAGACTCACATCAACCTAGCAAGACCCTGTTTCCAAATAAAAATAAAATAGGGCTGGGGGTATAGCTCAGAGGTAGAATGTCCCTGGCACTCAATCCCCAGAGCCTCAGCCCCCCCCCAAAAAAAGAAAAAGAAAGTAAATCTAGAAAAATATTTGTATACCATGCTCATAGCAGTATTATAAGGTTAGAAGCAACTCATGTCCATAAATAAAATTATATATATGCATTTGTTTTAAGATTTAATTGTAATTCAGACATAGTGGTGCACACCTATAATTCCAGTACTTTGGAGGCTGAGACAGGAGAATCACAGGTTCAATGACAGCCTCAGCAACAAGTAGTGAGGTTCTCAGCAAACTACCGAGACCCTGTTTCAAAATAAAAATAAAAAATAAGGCTGAGGGTATAGCTCGGAGGTAGAATGCCCTGAGATTCAATCCCCAGTACAAAAATAAATAAGTAAATAATTGCCAATGTAATTGTATTGGGAGGTGATGCCTTGAAGAGGTAATCAAGCCATGAAGGTTCTACCCTGTGAGCTTTCAGGAATGGGCTCTCTCTTTTGGGCCCTCTGCATTCTGATATGTAATAATCCAATGTTCTCTTCTCTAGAAGATAAAGTGTGCCAGGTACTATTTTAGAAGATGCTGGTGCCTTGATCTTAAAATTCCCTGTACTTAGTCCTGTGAGAAATAAAGTTTTGTTCTTTATAAATTACCCAAACTCAGTATTCTGTATAGCAGCACAAATGGACTAACATTCAGAAAACATGGTAATATATTATTCATCTTTAAAAAAGAAGGAAACCGCCGGGTGTGGTGGCGCACGCTTGTAATCCCAGCATTTGGGAGGCTGAGACCGGAGGATCCGGGTTCGTGGCCAGCCTCAGCTACCTAGTGAGACAATCCACAACTTAGTGAGACTCGGTTTCAAAATAAAGACTAAAAAAAAATGGGGCTGGGGGTGTAGCTCGGAGGTAGAATGCCCCTGAGTTCAATCCCCAGTACCAAAAAAAAAAAAAAAAAAAAAAAAAAAAAAAAAAAAAAAAAAAAAAAAAAAAAAAAAAAAAAAAAAAAAAAAAAAAAAAAAAAAAAAAAAAAAAAAAAAAAAAAAAAAAAAAAAAAAAAAAAAAAAAAAAAAAAAAAAAAAAAAAAAAAAAAAAAAA
>PVLC010004837.1:0-50993 GCA_004027655.1 Graphiurus murinus | reverse complement strand
CTAACTTGGGATGTTAAGACAGGAGAACCACAGGTTCATGGCCAGCCTCAGCAACTTAGCAAGGTCCTCTGCAACTTAGACCCTGTTTCAAAATAAAAAATAAAGTAGTGCTGAGGTTGTAGATCAGAGGCAGAATGCCTCTGGGCTCAATTCTCAGTACCAAAGAAGAAAAAATAAATAAAATAAAAGGAAGTTCTGCTACATGCTACAACATGGGTGAACCTTGGGGATGTTATGCTAAGTAAAATAAGCCAGTTAAAAAAACACAAATATTACATGATTTCAATTATATGAAGTATCTGGAATAGCCAAATTCATAGAAGAACAGAGTAGAATGGTAATAACCAGGAGGTAAAAAGGGGGTGGGGATGATGAGACTTGTTTAATAGGTCTAGGGTTTTACAGGATGAAAAAGTTCTAAAGAATACTGCACAATCAAGTCAGTATACTTAATGCCACTGAACTAGACCCAGAAAAATGGTTAAGGTAGTAAATTTAATGTGTATTTTACCATAATTAAAAGATAAATGCAAAATAATTTTCAAATTATTTAATAAAATTATCAGAATTCTATAAAAGTTTCTGATGTAGCTCAGTGGTAGAGTGTTTATAAAAAAAAAGTTTCTTAAGTGCTTACTCTCAATTCTGTGCTTATCTCCTCACAGTCTTAGAATTAGTTCAAGACTGAATATTTTGATTGGCTGCCTCTGAAGCAGTGATGATAAAGGATGGATGGCAGGGAGAATTGGTGGAGTGATATTTTGAGTAGTGAGAGGGGATGGGATGAAGGCGGAGTGGTTGACAGTCTAGGACCATGGAGCTTCCATATAGACTAGTAGACAACAAGGAGAGTATCTTGGTTCATATGATCTTGGGTGGCAAGTGGAGTTGGGGAGATGGTGGGCAGATTCTTCTCTAAGTTTCTACTTTACAGACACTGGTAAGAAGACTAGTGAGACCCTGTTTCAAAATAAAGAATAAAAAACAGGGCTGGGAGGGTATGGCTCAGAGGTAGAATGCCTCTGGGTTCAATCTCCATTATCACACATAAAAAATTAATAATCATTACTTCTCTTTATCATTTTCCATTTTACTCTTTTATTTTCCTTTCATCCTCAGTGAGACTTCAAGTCTCAAAGACAAGAGAAATGTTAGATTCTTTTTGCATTCCACAAATCTTCTGTTTACTCAGTAGATAGGAAATATTCCTAAATTGTTGTCCAATATAATGTCATTTCTGAATTAATAACAGTTTGCCTTAAATTGTTTACATGATGTTCTTCTAGTAATTTTGATACTGTGGTTGTAATTACTGTGATGTTCTAATTAGATAGACATGAGTCATTTATTTTTGTATGTTTTTTGTTTTCATAGCATTGCCACCATGGGCTTTGTGTAAACAAAGAAATGGAGACACGTCCTGTAGATGGTGAATGGGGACCATGGAGACCTTACAGTTCTTGTTCAAGAACCTGTGGAAGTGGAATCAAAAGTACAAGCAGGCTCTGTAATCGTCCTGAGTATGTCTTTTTTATGTCACTGTAAATTAAGATTAATTCAAGGCACCAGAAAGTAAACATCAGTTTCATTCACTTCTAAAACTGGAGGTCAGTCTGTAAGTTGCTGAGATTCAGACAACTTCTGGAATACTTTAAGCCATATTGCTATATATCTTTGTAGATTCTGATTTTCCAAAAACCAAAATAGATTAAATTTTGTAATTTGAACTGAGACAAAACCACTTCTTTATTCTCTTTTTGTTTGCTTTATTTTCTGGTTTGGGATATTTAAAAAAATATTTGTAAATATGAATGACAGTAATATAATGGCATTTTCACATTTACTCTGTTCCTAATGACAAGTACTGGTCCCTTCTGCTTACATTTCATTTCTCCTTATAATTTGACATGTCACATTTTCTTTCTTTGCTTCTCATGTTGTAGATGTATCATTGTCTGTAACTGAGTGTCTCTCCCTCATCAAACTCTTTAAAAGAGCTTAGAGAGACCATAAAGATTTTTAAATACATATTTCTGTTGTGTATACCATATATAAGTTGGTAAGCAATGTGACTTTTTCTTTAATGTCTTAATAAGCATTTTTATTATAGAAATGTGACATACTCTGAATAAAATCTAATAATTTATTTCAGTTAGAGAATAAGTAAATTATACTACAAGTCTTTATAATCCTAGAGTTTTTATTTTCCAATGTAAGTTGAAATAGAGCTAGATATAAATCAATATCATGAAACTCCTTGAACTGGCTGACAAGAAGTATGTACATTACAAAGGTGCAGATATACTTCTTGTTTAACATGACTTCCTTAATTATTGTCTTTGATTCACTATATATCTTTTCTTTTTTTTTTTTTTTTTTTTGCGGTACTGGGGATTGAACTCAGGGGCGTTCTACCTCCGAGCTACACCCCCAGCCCTATTTTTTATTCTTTATTTTGAAACCGAGTCTCACTAAGTTGCGGAGTGCCTCACTATGTAGCTGAGGCTGGCCGCGAACCCGGATCCTACGGTCTCAGCCTCCCGAATGCTAGGATTACAAGCGTGCGCCACCACGCCCGGCTCACTATATATCTTTTCTTTTCCAGACAACGAACAAATTCTATTTTGAAGTTTTAAAATAAAATTCCATCATTAGTTTCTTGTTAATTAATCTCGTAGAGTAGAAAATTCATTTCTGCCCTCCAGGCCTCAGTGTCTACCCTAAGGTGGATATTGTTATAGTACTAGAGAATTGCTTAAAACCTCTGTTACATATTTCCATTAAAAAAAAAAAAAAAGCAACTATTAGTACAACATCAATAGTTTTCCTGATCCTGAAAAAGAATGGAGTGGTTATAGAAGTAAATGACAGAAATCATATTTTACTGATGTACTTTAAAATGTAATGAATTTGACTAGGCCAAGAAATGGAGGAAAGTACTGTGTGGGCCGCCGGATGAAATTTCGATCATGTAACACTGATTCATGTCCAAAAGGCAAGCAAGACTTTCGAGAGAAGCAGTGCTCTGATTTTGATGGTAAACATTTCGACATCAATGGTCTTTCCCCTAATGTAAGGTGGCTTCCAAAGTACAGTGGAAGTAAGTAATTATAATTTCTTTGATGTAAATATTTCTTGAGGCCTAAGACCACATTGTTTTATTATGGTACACCCAAAATTTGACTTTTTTTTTTTTTTTTTTCAGTTGCCATAAAGGATCGTTGTAAACTCTATTGTCGGGTTGCTGGAACCACTAACTTCTACCAGTTGAAGGACAAGGTTGCTGATGGTACTCCATGTGGAGCTGAAACTAATGACATCTGTGTTCAAGGCGTGTGTCGGGTAAGTGAATTAAGTTTCTATTATATTTACAGTGACTTTAGTAATAATTAATTTTCTTCTTTTTCTGTAACCAAATATTACTTCTGTTACTTCAGAATACATTCTTATGAATTCCAGTGAAGCAACCTTTGATATTCTGCTATCTATAGAAATAGAGTTAGATTTTTTACTAGGCATTTCTGTCATCAACAGCGACTTACAAAGCATTAATATAAGCTTGCTGATTTTTGCTTTGCTTAGGCTACTCAGAAATCAAGATGCAGATGGGGCCAGCTTTCTAAAAAGGTAGAAAGGAATGGATATAAGTGTTGTAAAGTGCTTTCGCTACTTTAGATTTGACCTTCAATGGCAACATTTAATTGACATCTGAGTTAAAACTCTCTCTCTAGTCCTCTGTCTCTTACTTCTTATGTATATTCAAGGAGTGTCTTGATTATAATAATTGTGTTTTGAAGCAAGCTGGCTGTGATCGTGTATTAAACTCCAAAGCCAAGAGAGACAAATGTGGGGTGTGTGGTGGAGATAACTCTTCCTGCAGGACAATGGAAGGTGTCTTCAACAGTGCTCACTATGGTAAGCTACATATCTGTTTCTAGTTTTCCCTTTTATTTGATATAATCATAGAGTATATAATGAAGATATGATAGTAATATTTTGTTAGTGTTTTATCTACTCTCAATCCTTAGTCCAAAATAAAAATGTCCTAAGTATAAAAACTTGCATCTTGTACCAAGATGTACCTTTAAATTAATGAATTTACCTACTCAAGACAAATATACTAAAAATATATTAAGTGCATTTATAAAAGTAAAAGATTAAATCCAGTGATATTTGATCATTATGCATAAATTGTCCCCAGTTAATGAATGAAATACTTTTAGTGTGGTTCCTATGATCTAAAATATGTGTATTTTTTATATTTTGAGGAAACTTGCTTTCAATTATTTTCTTTTGAACCTCTTTTTTTTTTAATATGACCTGGTTTATCTGTTGTTTTTATTAATGCTATATTAGAAATATTGAATGATGGTGAAGGATGGAACCATTAACTTACATATTGGTTCATAATTATCATCACATATGATTTCTTAAGCAGTATCTGGATCACAGATATAGTTGATACTTGGCTATGATTTTGTTTTTATTCAAAATTTTTATGAGAATATCTCAGATATTTTGCATTCTAAAATTTTTCTGGGTAGCATTTTTATGATAAAGAAGACCTTTGCCAGATGTGGTGTCCCACACTTGTAATCCTAATACTTGGGAGACTGAGAGAGGATGATTGCAGCTTTGAAGCCAGCCTCAGCAATTTAGTGAGGCTCTCTGCAACTTAGTGAGACTCTGTTCCCAAACAAAACACAAAAGAGTTGAGGGTGTAGCTCAGAGGTAGAATGCCTCTGGCTTCAATCTCCAACCCTAAAAAGAAACAAAACAAAACAAAACAAAAAAAACAAAAAACAGAAGACCTTAAAACTTTCTTTGCAAAGTAAAAATTCGTATTTTACAGAGTTATTTTTCACTATTAAATTGTTTGTGCATGTTTGAACATGTGTTGAGTTGCTGTGAATTACTTTAATTAAAGAGATATAACTTAAAACTCAAAATTTATATTTTTATTTGTATGGTAAGTATAATACATTCCATACTATGATGTCCTGGTGATACTCGTGATTACTAGTTACTAGATGATTTGATATACCATATTTCCTGTTGTTATTCATTAGTTAATGAAAGCCACACATTTGATCTTCTATAACCAGTGACACCCATTTATCTGTATTTGCTGAAAAGTATTTTTCAAAGACAAAGCAATATGTATAAAATTAGGATTAAATAGTCAACCTTGTGAAAATTATATCGTGAATTAGTTCATCAATGAAAAGAATTGCTTTGCAGGATCTGAATGGTATTGTGACATTTCTGCCCCCTGGTGGTCACCTTCATCTTGTCATCTCTACAATGCCTTAGGGTGACTTTATTGGAAAAATTTAACAGTGAAGATATGAATAGTAGACATAGTGGGTAGGGACATCTTATAATGAAGAAGAGGTAAATTGAACTTATTCTTGTAGATTGGTAAGTTACAACCAGTACACATATAGTGTATGCAGAATCATCAAAGCATTTATTACCTTGTATTTAAAAATGTGATATACTCTGGTTTCTCTTCAGATTGTATAAAAATATACTTTAATAAGATATAAATAAGATTGCTCTAAGAACATGCAAGATAATCTGACATAAGAATTATAAATTTAAACTCTTACAAAATTTTTACTACTTAAATTTATCCACTATTTATCAATTTTAGTGCATGAGAAAAATTACAACTTCCTATTCATTTATTAGATAGAAGGAAACTCTAATAACAAAAGACAAGGAAAAATTGAATAATATCAGTAGAGCATAATTAATTGTACACTTAACCTTAGAGTGTTTGAACAACTAAGCAATATGAGTATTTTTAGTGTCAAGAAACTTTTTTTTATTTAATATATATTTGATATGGTATTTCCTCTTTCAAACAGTGCCAGTATTGCTAAATTTGGTCTGATAAAATAGAGATGATGCATGCTTGTAATCCCAGTACTTGGGAGGCTGAGATTGGAGGATCCAGGTTCACGGCCAGCCTCAGCTACCTAGTGAGGCCCTTCACAACTTAGTGAGACCCTGTTTCAAAATAAAGAATAAAAAATAGGGATAGGGGTATCGCTCAGAGATAGAATGCCCCTGGATTCAATTCCCACTACTGCAAAAAAAAAAAAAAAATAGAGATATGACTTTCATTTCATTCTAGTAAGCTTTTTACTTTCTCCATAACCCTTTTATTAATGACTTTTAAAAGTAATGTTAAAATTTGGGGGTAGATACAGGGATTCCAAACTAAAAACTCAAGCTTTTCCTTTTTTAAATTATCATTAGTTTTCAATAATGAAGTTTGCTGCTTACTGACTATTATAGCAATGACCAATTATATTGTCTCCTGGGTTTGTAAATAACATTTGAAATTCTGTATTTTTTTCCAGTAGAAAGGATAAAATATAAAAATATTTTTAAAAACAAACACGTGTATTTAATACTTAAGCTAAAATATTAGCTTCCTTCTATTTTATACTAAGAATTTCAGAAGAAAGAAAAATTGGGAAAAATTGTAATCAAACTTAGTATAGTGTCTCACACCTATAATCTCAGTACTAGGGAGGCTGAGACAGAAGGATCACAGGTTTGATGACAGCCTCAGCAATGTAGCAAGACCCTCAGCAGCCTAGCAAGACCTTGCTTCAACATAAAAAGGGCTGGAGGAATAGTTTGGAGGTAGAATGCCTTGGGTTCAATCCCCAGTGCCCAGTATCCAGTACCCAGTACCACAAAAAAAAAAAAAAAAAAAAAAAAATCTCAAGCTCTGTGCGTTTCTATGTAACAGCCACTGTTTATCAATCCTTAGTTACTTGTTAAAGCATTGATTCAAAAAGAACAACTCCAGTTTCATTTTTTAAAGGTAAAACAAAATCAAGTGTGACAATACCATTCATATTTTTCAATCGTACAGCAATAATAACCTCTAAGCCATCTGATTTTTGTGAAATTTAACATGTGTAAAATCATATTTCAGGTTATAATGTCATTGTAAAGATTCCCACAGGAGCAACAAACATTGAAATTCTTCAGCACAGCTATTCCGGAAAACCAGAAGATGATAATTACCTTGGTAAACATTTTTAGTAAGCAGCAGCCAGTATGTGGTTTATGTGCAATTTCGTGGAGGTCTGTGGTTGATGTAAATTCTTGGAAGGCAAAACAGTCCAAGGAGTAAACATGCAGTTTTAGTTCCTACTGAGCTTATGTTGTCTGACTGCCTGTACATATGTTCTTCTTAACTACACAAAAATATCCTTCTAAAAGAAACACCTAATGAAATTCTAAAAATCAATTATACTACAGAGCCATAGAATAAAAATACATGAAACTGGCTCAAAGATGGACACATAGACCAAAGGAATAGAATAGAAGGCACTGAAACAAATCCTCACAGTTATGCCCCATTGATTTTTGACAAAGGTGCCAAAATTATACACTGGAGAAGATAGCCTTTTCAATAAATAGTGTTGGGAAAACTGGTTATCCATATGTAGAAGATTAAAATTAGACTTCAGTTTCTTACTGTGTACCCAAATCAATTCAAGATGGATAAAAGACCTAGAAATCAGACCAGAGACTTTGCAATCACAGGGCATAGGCCCAACTCTTCAACATATAAGCACTCCAGAGACTTTCTCAATAAGACCTCCAAAGCTCAGAAAATAAAGAGGATCAACAAATGGGAGGGCATGTAATTAAAGAGCTTCTTAAACAATCAAGAGTCTGAAAGCAGAGCCTACAGAATATGAGAAAAATCTTTGCCAGTTACACCTCCGATAGAAGATAAGTATTTAGGAAATATAAAGAACTTTAAAAAACTTAGCACTACTGCTAGGTGTGGTGGCCCATGCTTGTAATCCCAGTACTTGGGAGGCTGAGACAGGAGGATTGCAGGTTTGTGGCTAGCCTCAGATACTTAGTGAGGCCTTCCACAACTTAGTGAGATCCTATTTCAAAATAAAGAATAAAAAATAGGGATGGGAGTGTAGCGCAGAGGTAGAATACCCCTGGTTCAATCCCCAGTACCGCAAAAAAAAAAAAAAAAAAAAAAAAAAAAAAAAAAAAAAAAAAAAAAAAAAAAAAAAAAAAAAAAAAAAAAAAAAAAAAAAAAAAAAAAAAAGTTAGCACTACTAAAAAAAAAATAACCCAATTAAAAAAAATGGGTAATTGAACTGAATAGACCTTTCTCAAAAGAAGAAATACAAATGAACTAATAAATATATGAAAAAAATGTTCAGCATCAGTAGCTATCAGGGAAATGCAAATCAAAACTATAGTGAGATTCTATCTAACTCCAGATAAAATAGCAATCGTCAAGAATAAAAATAGTAATATATGCTGGCAGGTATGTGGGGAAACAAGAATCCTTATACACTATTGGTGGGATTACAAATTAGTATATCCACTGTGGAAATCAGTTTGGAGTTTCCCCAAAAGACTGGTTATGAAATATCCATATGATGTCCAGCTATAACACACCTGGGCATCTTTCCAAACTAATTGAAATCAGAATAGTATAGTGATACGTGTATATCTCTGTTTATAGCAACACAATTCACAACAGCCAAACTATAGAATGGGCCTAGGTGTCTATCAACAGATGAATAAGTTACAAAACTGTGGTATATACACACAATGGAGTTTTACTTGGCCATAAAGAAGAACAAAATTATGTCATTTGCAGGAAAATGGATGGAACTAGAGAATATTGTGCTGAGATTTGCCAGTCTCAGAAAGCAAAGAATCCTATGTTTTCTCTCATATGTGAAAGCTAGAAAGAAACTGGGAAACAAAATAGACATCAAATAATCAGGAGAGATACCACTATAATAGTGGAGGGGATTTAGGGAGGGAGGTGGGGTGGAAAGAGGAGACTTGATGAAGGAAATAGTTCAAACAGTCCTATGTACATTCATGAAGCTCTCTATGCCAATTTTGGTATTATGAATGGAGAAGGGGAGGGAATGAAGCAGGATCCAGAGGGAAATGTATTGGGAAATTAAAAAAAAAAAAGATATATATTTCTGTCATTCTAAACCAAATACGATGTATGGTTACAATGCATTAATAAAAGTATAATTTTAAAAATGACAGAAAAGGAACTATGGTTTCACACTTTTAGATGTTCATGAATATAGTCACAGTATATTGTCCTTTGGCTATTTCTAAGTATAGACCTAATTTGTGATATTTATAGAAATTAACTTTAAAGTATAAGGAGTTTTGTTAGACACAATATAAAAAGAATATTTTACAAAGCTTTTCCTTTGTCTGAGAGAGATCTTAAAGTTGACTTTATCTCTAATTCACCAAGCTGAAGTAGATGGTGATGTAGAGCTGATATTGGAGAATTATTTGCTTCACATTAAGCAATATTGTGAAATATTGGCCTAGCTAATTAATATTTGTAATTCTTATAAAACTCAATACTTGGGAATGTGAATCTGTTATGAACTGCTTGGGAATTATATTTGGCATTATGAAGTCAAATGTAAAGGGAACAACTGCTTAATGGGTACAAGGTTACTTTTGGGATAATGAAAAGTTTTAGAATGAGATCACTTGAAAATGGTTAATTTTAGGAGCCCAGTATGATGGCAGCTGCCTGTACCTCCAGTACTTGCGAAGCTGAGTCAGGAAGATCGCAGGTTCAAGGACAACCTCAGAAATGTAGGAAGACTCTCAGCAACCTAGAGAGACCTTGATTCCAAATAGAAAATAAAAAGGGCTGGAGGTGTAGCTCAGAGGTAGAATACACCTGGGTTCAGTCCCCAGTAACACACACACACGTAACATTCACACACACAACACACACACACATACACAGAGGTTAATTTTATATCTTATTGGTTTCATCTCAATAAATGCAAAAATCTCCCAAAGACCCAAAGAGAATCAATGTAAATATTTTATTATCCTTTTATATTTAGTTGAAAATATTTTTCCTATGCTAAAAATACTATATAGGTACATAGGCATAGATATTTGCTACCGTATTATTCATAAATAATTCAACAGGTAGACATATACATCTTCCTGAAAGTGGACCATGTGTTCTGCCTATATTTAAAAATTAGAAATGTTCATCAATAAAGTATCATGCTTTCTAAGAGAACTACAAATACAAATATCAAAGTCTAAATTGAAGTGAGTAAAATAAATACATGAAATTACTAGAAGGGGTTTTTGAAACATTTATATTGATGAACTTTTTTAACTAAAAGTAGTGAAATGTGTAGAATCTTTCACAGAAAGGTTCTGTTTATTTCTCTTAGATTCATGTAACCAGTAGCTCCTTAAATAGGCTTATCTAGATTTGATAAAGTACAGATTCTTACACAGAGGAATCTGTTTCATAGGATAAATATAGGATATTATTTGTTCTTTGTTAAATTCAGCATAATATGTGAAAGGAGGTAAACTAGTATGCATATACACAGAAACGTTTAACTTATTTTGCAACAATCACTTTATAATTGCATTTTTAGAGAAGAATCTCCTTTATTATGAAGTTTGGCTACAAATAACTTGTGTGCTTTGGTGAGACTGTCAAATATTATTAACCCCAAAGGCTATTATTCCACTGAAAAGTATAACAAAAGTAAACCAGGTGGAAAGGTACCTGATTGATATAGGGGTTTATTATTATACAGTTTTCATTTTCATTCTCTTGAAAATTAAAAATAAATAACATAGTGCTTTACAATTTACATACTTTTACAAACATTTTTAAAATTTGATCCTGACTAAGGGCCTGTTAAGGTAGAAATGTTTTTTAAGAAGTTTGTCTAAGATGACATTGCAATTAATTGGAATAGCTTAAACCCATTGATTGAGCACCAAGTTATTTTGTCTTTTTTCTACCCTACTACTGTGGATACCATGTAATTTTATATGTAAAAAGAAGCATTATAAATATTATGCAATTGTTTTATGTTATATATGTAATATATACATAAATATGCACAGAAATACATATATGGCAGACTTATACTAATGCCTGTCAATGAGAGAGACCAAGAAGGGACATGAACAGAGAAGACAGGAGTATTATTATTATTATTATTATTATTTTTTTTTTTGCAGTACTAGGGATTGAACTCAGGGGCGTTCTACCTCCGAGCTACACCCCCAGCCCTAGTTTTTATTATTTATTTTGAAACCGGGTCTCACTAAGTTTCGGAGTGCCTCACTAGCTGAGGCTGGCCTCGAACCCGGATCCTCCGGTCTCAGCCTCCCGAATGCTGGGATTACAAGCGTGCGCCACCACGCCCGGCAGGAGTATTATTTTGAAAGCAAGTATTTACATATATATCAACAGTGACAGAGTGCCTCTATATAAAAGAATTCAGACATTTGTATAGAATGGTATAGTCATTGAATAGTCTTTGACCTGAGAGCTTTGAAACTTTATTCATTATTTTCCAAAGATGATGGAATGTGGAGCAGCCTGGCTGTTCCTTCTTTCCCTCTATCAATGACCAGGATTGAGTTAGTGGATCTCTCTGCTAGGACTTTGATTTCTTTCTGCCTTGTCACTCCTATATACCCCTCCTGAAGCTACATGTCTCATGGAAGATGACCTTCTCAGATAGAAAGTATAGGGTGAATTTATTTTATGATCTTTGGCTGACATGTTGAAGTTTCCTTACTGATAGATTAGATACCACAGTATAGTACATAAAGCTTGCTTCCTTAATGTTAAGTTACATTCTTCAAATTTATAAAGAGTTTGAATTTTAAAAGGTAAAGTTTCCTATACTGTTGCTGGGATTTACTGTTTCGTGAGCAACATTTTATTCTTTTACAGCCTTATCTGATGCTCAAGGTAATTTTCTTTTGAATGGAAATTTTGTTGTAAGTATGTCAAAAAAAGAAATCAACATACAAGGAGCTATTTTTGAATACAGTGGATCAAATAACTCAATTGAAAGAATTAATAGCACTGATCGACTGGAGGAAGATCTTGTTTTGCAGGTAGATTTTCAGTTACTCAGTAAGACTCTTAATCATATTTGTGAATTGTACTGGTTAAGTGCACATTACTTATTATTAAATATAAAATTATGTCTTAATGTATAATTTGTAAATTAATTATATGTTCCTTTGTATTTTTATTGAGGTGTTATGCGTGGGTAATTTATATAACCCTGATGTACGCTATTCCTTTAATATTCCTATGGAGGAGAGGAGTGAAGTGTTTACTTGGGATCCGTATGGACCGTGGCAAGACTGTACCAAAATGTGTCAAGGTATCCTGGTGTTAAATAAAAGTTTAACTGTACCTATTTGTGTCATTTGGGTCCCTTTTAGTCTGGCTGCCAATGGAAACCTCCCATTTTCCACACACATAATACACAGGCATACAAAAGTGTCTGTTCCTCCCTCTCTTTCTACTTTTCATTCTTTGTTTCTTATACGTAACTCCATTTAAATTTACCCTCTTCAGTATTCTCCACTACCGTTCTTTTCCTCTTAAATTTTCATTCTTTTATTTTTTGCAGTTACAGAAAACTTCTAACTTAGTTATCTCCTGCCTTCTGGTGAAATATCTGCCGTCCTATCTACTCCTTCCACACACTCTTTCTCAGCATCCTGTCTCCTTTTAATGTTGAGCTATTGAACATTCTTTCATTTTTTTTAATTGACCTTTCCTGACTATGAGAAATATATATCTGTACTAGTGATATGTATAACTGAAAGGAGCAGAGAGGGAAATAGCAAAGCAGAGAAATCGATAGTAGAGAAATAAAATGGAAAGTCTTCACAGTCTATATTTATGGATACTTAATTGTGTGATACCATGTTCAATGCAGGAAATATTTATTTGTTTCAGACAATCAGTAAGACCCCAATTCTGCATTCAGGTTTTAAAGTCTAGTAGATACATCAGAAGCACCAGTAGATTTTTTAATGTAAAATAGTGAATGCAGTGCTACGGATACACACAGAGAGAAGACCACAGAGAGGATGCCAGGAGGAGGCTGTGAGGAGATGGAAGCTGAAGGTGTATGTATAAAACAAAGATAAAGATCTGTGCACAGTGGCACACACCTGTAATCCTAGTACTTGGGAGGCTACCATAGGAGGACTGCAGGTTTGAGACTAGCGTCAGCAATTTAGCGAGACCCTGTTTCAAAATAAAAAGTCTGGAGAAACAGCTCAGAGGTAGAATAACCCTGGGTTCAATCCCCAATACTGCCCCCCCTCAACACACACACCAAAAAAAAAAAAAAAAAAAAAAAAAGTTTGTAAGGAATGGAAAGCAGTTTTCATAGAAAAGAGAGAAGATATTTGAGAATAAGAGACAGCAGTGGATCAGAGGGAAGGGAACTCAGAGCAGAATGGAGATGAGCTTATAAGAGAAGGTGGGTGGCTAGAGGCAGTGACCACAGAAGATAAAAATTGGAGGGACCGTCTAGCAAACCAACCTGACAAGGTACAGAAGGAATTGTGCTGCTATCTATTTAGGAAGAGGCACAGCTGTTGTCTTGTCTCATTGGGAAAGTGCTGCCCAGAAAGACAGCAAGGGAACAGGCACTCATGTTGCTGTAGATGATACCAGGTTGACTGAGATAAATGCTAGAGGAAAAGTAAAGAACTTCGGTCACATAGAAGAAGAAAGAATTCACCTTGACACCTGGGTGTGCTTTACAGAGAAGAGCTGGAGTTTGGGGAACAGTAACCAGCACTCCAACATGGCATGTGAAAGCTAGCCTATGGCTGTGGACATGGGGAGCCAGGAGAGCAGATCCAGGTCACTGGTGAATGAAGGAACATTTTTAAATGCAGAGGGCACACCAAATAATAGTATGATTCTAGTAGTGTGGGCAAAATATGGTGAGAGATGGTATAGGAGTCCAAACCAGGAAAGATCCTTAAGTAAGAAAAGGAGATCTTTTTTTTTTAATTTTTTTTGCCACAAAGTATACATGCTGATATTCCCCTTTTTATGTAGCATGTTTGTTTCTCTAAAATTTAATTCCTTCAGTTTTATTAGCTTATTTACTTATTTTTCTCTGTACTGAAAGTTATCAGTCCTGAAGCTTTTGGCCAAAACTATAAATTTTGTCTTGGTATTTTCAAGCATATTATTTATCAGATTAATTTTCCTTCACTTTTTCTCTTTTTTTAGAATTTTGTTGGTGCAGTATAATTATACATCATAGTGATATTCAAAGTGATACATTCATATAGGCACACTGCCCTCATTTTATCTTGCTGGGGTCTTCATTTCTCTTGTGCTAATTTGTTTGTGTTGCTTTTTAGGGGTGTTATATGAATATCACCCTGAGATTTCCTTTCACTATTATCTTGGGAATTATTTTCAACTTTCTTCTATGTTGGATTCCTTGTTTCTAAGTCTCAGAAATTCTTCTATTTAATTTAATTTTATTTTTTTTTATTGGGTGGATGTACACCTCAGTACTTAGGAACAGAGGTAGCTCTGGAGAATTTTCATTTCTGAAAATGGCATCATTTGGCCCCCGTGCTTGCTCAATACTTTAACTGGTGCAAATTCTAAAATAGAGTTTAGAATTTTGAAAATCTTGATTTGTGACTAGTTCTTCAACTTGTTTTTCAATTTTTCCTGTGCTTTTATGTAGCATTTTCTATTCTGGAAGTTTTTTGGGTCCCCTCCTTAATTCTAGTGGTGTGCATTGTTGGGACATTGTACCTTGATATGGGTGCTTTTATTTATTTATTTATATTTTTTTTGTCTATTTTCTCAAGTAATTGTGATGTTTACAATTTGGAAACATGGAATTTTTCTTGAGAAATTTAGTTGCATTTTTAGAAATATTTTCCTCAGTAATTTTTTCTTTTATCTTTCTGAAACTGTGTGTGTGTGTGTGTGTGTGTGTGTGTGTGTGTGTGTATGAGCGCATGCGTGTGCGTGTGCATTCTACCTCTGAGCTATACCCCCAGCCCTATTTTATTCTTTATTTTGAAACAGGGTCTCACTGAGTTGTGGAGGACCTCACAAGTAGCTGAGGCTAGCCAAGAACCTGTGATCCTCTCGTTTCAGCCTCCTGAGTACCGAGACTACAAGCATGCACCACCACACCTGGCTTTCTGAAACTTTTATTTGAGCGTTTGTCTTCTTAAAATGAGCACTTAATTTACCTAAACTGAGCACTTAAATTACCTAAGTGGAGTACATGCTGTTTTTATTAGATAATGCTGTTCTTGGCTGGAAGGGTAGTTGTCTACCTTTTCTTCATACTTTTAAGTCCATTCTTCATTTTTCAGGCCGGCCCCTCACACATTTACCTCCTCAGTGGAACCTGATATATTTGATTGCTGGGCTTTTCTTAGATTCTGTGTCATGAATGGTTTGTTTCCTATTCACTCTCCTCCTTTCACAGGCATAGGTTTCATCTTCCTAGTCCTGCTAAATATCTATTTCCATCCATGTTTCATATTCAAAAGTTCCTTTTCTTGCCTACTGCATTTCCTTTCTCTTTTATTTTTCATATTCTTGTGTCTTTTAAAAATTCTCCATATATATTTTAAAGGATGTTTATGGAAGATCAGAGATAAACATATATTTTCATGTTTAGTCAACTGGGAGTACACAGTTGAGCTTTGATAAAACAAAAATTTGATATGTCGCTGACTGCTTAAACTCTTTTCTATCTCCTCATTGCAGAATGTGTAAACTCATAGACTATTCTGGCCTATTACAACCACTTCTTTTAGTTTTCTTTTGCTGAGGTTATACTGCATACAAACAACTGCCATATCTCAGGGGATTAGAACAAAGATTTATTTATTGCTCCTACTCTGGGCGGCTCATTGGCTGTATGCCTTTACTCCAACTTGTTATCTGCATCCATGTCATTTTATAAAATATATATAGGCTCTAATTTTTAGAGCAGCTTTAGTTTTATTGAAAAATTGATCCAAAAGTACAATAAGTTTGAATATGCCCCCTTCTTCCTTCCCTCCCCTGTCCACCACCACCTGTCTCACATTCCCCTGATGTTAACACCTTGCATTAATTTGGCCCATGCCCATAATTGATGAGACAATTTTGATGCATTATTACTTACTAACTAGAGTTTATAGTTCATACTAGAGTTCACTCTTTGTGTTGTAAATTCTATAGGTTTCGACACATGCGTGATGACAGTACCATCCAGGGAAGTCTGAATGCCCTAAAAATCTCCCATGCCATACTTTTTTATCCTGTCACACCATTGATCTTTTCAGTGGCTGTCAGTATCTTTTTCATTCAAGATTCCAGGCTGAAAGATCAGCCCTATGTGGGAAATGTTGTTCTGGAGACAGAGGAGGGAAAAGGAAAAGAGAGCTGTTGAAACTGGAATAGGTCACAGCCCCTTGAGTCAGTTGGCATAGGGATGATGCCAGTGGAGAGGGAAGTGTTCTTTCCACACAGGAATTTACCATGATGTCATAGCAAGTAAAGATATTCAATTCTGTCACAGATAAAGGGGAAGGTAATAATGGACAACAATATTATCATGTACCATAAAGCATCAGCACTGGCCTACCCACTCAGTTTTCCCTGAACAGCCTCTATCTTAGCTATGATGAATTTCTTTCTCCTCCATACCTGTCCCACCTTCCTGTCTCTTTACTAAACAAACTCCTCAGTCATTTAGGATCCAGCTTATTTATTATAATAGGAGTAATACTAGATTAATACACTAGTATACTTGTGGTGGTGAAAATTTTGATTTCTTGCTTGTTTTGGCCATTGGTAGAATTAAATAGGGCCATTTTATATGAATTTTCCTTTGATATTTTAATTTTCATTTGACTTTGGCCAAGGTCTTCATAGAAGAAAAATTACCTGCATACGTAAAAGTGATCATATGGTTGTGTCTGATCAAAGCTGTGACCACTTGCCACTTCCATTGTTTGTGACTGAAAGGTGCAATACAGACTGTGAACTAAGGTAAAAGAGAAATAACATGTGATGGATAATGCAGTGAAACTAATAAGCAAAATAAAATATAAATCATGGCACACAGAGTGGACATGTAATTGGTCTCTGCCATTACAGAATTTCAGACTCACTAGTTTGTGATGAAACTCAATATTCATTTGAATTTTAATTAACCATTTTGGTTTAATACCAGTATATAAGTCTCAATAATGTGTATAAAAGGGGAATCAATCTTATCTTTAAAATAAACTCTAACCTGAAAAAAGTGGGTTAAGATTTAAAACAGTAAATTTACAGCATGATTCTGTAATTCCCATTGAACTCATCAACCAAGAAACTCATAAAGTTTGAGGATTTGAAAATACAGAGTTCTAGCCGGACGTGGTGGCGCACACTTGTAATCCCAGCATTTGGGAGGCTGAGACAGGAGGATCTGGGTTTGCAGCCAGCCTCAGCTACCTAGTGAGGCACTCCGCAACTTAGTGAGACTCGGTTTCAAAATAAAGAATAAAAAATAGGGCTGGGGGTATAGCTCGGAGGTAGAGTGCCCCTGAGTTTAATCCCCAGTACTGCAAAAAAAAAAAAAAAAAAAAAAAAAAAAAGAAAATATAGACTTCCTTATTATCTTAGTGTTTTAATCCATTAACCACTAAGGTACATGATGGTAGGTCATGGTAGGGAAGTTTTCACTTCTGGAATAAATTTCTTGTCCTTTTATTTTTTTAATTTTTTTGTGGTTCTGGGTATTGAACCCAGGGGCATTCTACCTCTGAGCTACATCCACAGCTCTACAGCTCTATTTTTTAGTCTTTATTTTGAAACAGGGTCTTACTAGGTCTCACTAAGTAGCTGAGGCTGGCTGCAAACCCAGATCCTCCTGTCTCAGCCTCCCAAATACTGGGATTGCACGCCGGGCTTTCTTGTCCTTTTATAATAAGACCAATGCTAAGGACAATAACCCATTTTTCTATTGTTTAACTCTTTAGGGTTTTTTTTGTTTGTTTTTTTGTTTTTGTTTTTGCATTGTAGCAGGTAACATTTAAAATTGAAGGATAGTCAGAAACTTTTCATTTAGCAAAGATGAGAAAATACACAAACACACACACACACGTGTTTTTTGAAGACATATGTGGTAGAACTTTCCGTTTAAGTTGCATGATGCACAGTGAAACCCTTGGGATGCTACTGGAAATGAGCTCTTTGAATTCTGTGCTTCATTATACTGGTGCACTCATATTAATAGGTTGCTAGACTGTAATTGGGATAATTTGGCTAAAGCTAGCATTTTTGCTTATGGAAAAATGATTTGAAAAACATGTCTAAGCAGAGATACATGAGTTCATGAGAAATACTTTACAAAAACTATTTTTCCAACTTTTAAAGGTTTTATCTTTATTGATGTCAGATTCCCAGACATTCTCTCATGTATCAAAATATTGTCAGAGGTTTACACAGGAGGAGACTACCTGATTGAGAGGCAGATAAACTCATTTGTAGTCTTAAATCTGCTACTTAGCCCTTGAGTAATCTTGATCTAAACCAGTTGCTTTCAAATGCATATGGGGAAACTTGCAGTTCCTTGGATTTAGCTCCAAAGTTGCCCCCAAATGTCAGGGTGAGGTCAGTAGGTATAGGTTGACACCCTAGCTCCAGCTTTAACTACAGGAGTTCTGTTTTCATGTATTTTGGGAGCAACTAAGATTTTATTTGGAGAAAAAGTAAGATTTCTTACTAAAAAAGAAAAAAGTTCAAGTGTTTATACCATTCAAATACACAATTTTTCTGAGCTTCATTCACTCATCTTTGAAATGAAAATTCAGGTTATATGATCTCTAAGAACTATTCATTGCTAATTTCAGTGACATACCAATATCTTCAGGTGGCTTGTGCATCAACATTTAAGCTTTTTAAAATCGAATCTCATGCACAAGTCTCTCTGAGTTCATTTTCAAATTTGTGTTAATTAGCACATCTTCTAAGTTTAACACCACCCTTTCTTCTAGGTGGCACGTCTTAGGCAAAAGTGAATGTTCATCCCATTGTGGTCAAGGATATAGATCCTTGGACATCCAGTGCATGAAATATTCCATTCATAAAGGACAGACTGTTCCAGTAGACCACCACTACTGCGGTGACCAACTTAAGCCTCCTACCCGAGAGCCATGCCATGGCGACTGTATCTTAACAAGCTGGCATTATTCAGAATGGTCCCAGGTACAATAATCACTGCTAAAGGGAAGTTGCCCCATTTTTCCTAATTAAATATTTATGTTTCTCTAAAGTATATTTTTGTAAAAAAATTATTTTATATTTCTCAAAGTCACAACCTTCTTTTATTATTTAAATTAGTGTTCCAGGAGTTGTGGAGGAGGAGAAAGGTCTCGAGAATCTTACTGCGTAAATAACTTTGGCCACCGTCTTGCTGACAGAGAATGTCAAGAGCTTCCTCGAAGGTTGTTAGAGAATTGCAATGAGTTTTCCTGTCCAAGTTGGGCTACGAGTGAGTGGAGTGAGGTAACATTAAACACATGGGGATTAGAACCACTATAATCTCATGTTAGGAAAGCTTTGCAATCAAAGGCTTTATAAAATCCCAACATATCTAAGCTTATTTTACAATTTTGTTAATAATTTTATTATAAAAGCAAGAGAACATAAAAAAGGTTTAAAATTAAATGTTCAATTTTTAAAATTTAAAAATAGCCCTTAAAGTATTTATAGTTATCAGGTTGGTAATGACATTTACTTATGTTTAGTTTATAACCATTTTTATAAGAAAGTGCTAGTGTCTACAACAGTTTGGGATATATACTTAGTCCAAGGTTAGTTTTGCATCTTTGTTTCTAGGACAAGTGTATATTTCAGTGGAACCTGGACAGCAGAAGTTAGGGGTGGCTGTTTTTACCCAATGAATGCCTGTAAAAGAGAGGGTGAAAAATGCACCTAGGAATGATACCCCAGCCATATTTTAATGTGCAGATTGGTCATTGCATCATTTTGTAACACTTTGTGTTGACTTCTTGCAGTGTCTTGTTACATGTGGGAAAGGAACAAAGCAGCGGCAGGTCTGGTGTCAGTTGAATGAAAATCACTTGAGTGATGGCTTCTGTGATCCAAGCACTAAGCCTGAATCTCTGAGACCATGTGAACTTCACTCATGTGCTTCCTGGCAAGTAGGACCCTGGGGTTCTGTGAGTATATGAAAACATTGACATTGCTCCTAATTTTGCTGTGGTAAATATTTCAGCTTTGCTTTTGACTTCGCTTTAGTTAACCAAAATGCTACAAATCTTTTTATTTTTATCAGCTTTGACAAAACCATAAATATTTTCATGTTCTATTTTTTTTTCTTTTTGTTTGGTACTAGGGGCATTCTACCTCTGAGCTACACCCTCAGCCCTATTTTTTATTCTTTATTTTGAAACAGGGTCTCACTAAGTTGCAGAATGCCTCACTAGGTAGCTGAGGCTGGCCGCGAACCCAGATCCTCCAGTCTCAGCCTCCCAAATGCTGGGATTACAAGCGTGCACCACCATGCCCAGCTATGTTCAATATTTTACACTGGTAACTTTACTATATTTAAGGGAGGTGCTGTTTGGAGATTTTTGCCAACCAGGCAGCCAGGAACTTGTAGTATGAGCAATAGTCAGACTGGACTAGGGTGGGTAGCTCCCGTGGAAGGTGCCAAAGTTGTTGGAATCCACTCATTTAACTATCGTACACTGCTCCTCTTTTATCTCCTTGCAATTTAGTTAGCATATTAAGTGACATACACCAAGTAGAGTTTGAAAAGTATTCTGTTTCCCTAAATTGTATTGACTCTACTTCAAGAATATCCAGACTTGATATTTCTGCATGGTAACCTTTAAAAATATATCAGAAATAGTATATTTTGTTAGTTTAAGTATTTTAGTGCTAGGTACATAGTTTGTTTGAACGAATAGGCATTTTGATTGAATTTGTAAATTTCAAGTCTTTATTCTGATTTAAAGGACTTGTAAAAAGATCTACTAAAATTATTTATTTAATTGTGCATTTAGTAAGAAAATGGAGGGTTATGCATTTTTTGACAATCATTTTGCTATTTATTGATAACCATCTTTTTCTTTCAGTGCTCATCCACCTGTGGGCATGGGTATCAGATGCGTGCTGTTAAATGTATCAGTGAGCTGATTAGTGCTGTATTAGATGACAGGGAATGCCATGGAACCAGTCGCCCAGGTGACAGGCAGGTAAAGGATACCTCTTCATGGATTCCAAATAAGAATATTTATTATACAGGAGGATTATCAAAGTGTTCAAATTATTTTTATGTTTTTTTCCACTTAAACTTATGTGAATTTTTTTACTCTATTCAAATATCAGACAGAATGAACCAAACCTGAAGACTCAAAGTTTTACTGCCCACTACCAGTACTTGACAGTACTTTGGGTCTTTGAAAATAAAAACATTTAGATCATCTATTTGTAATTAGATATTCAGCTGATCTTGAAGTATACATATGATAGAGAAAATAAAATGTTAGGTTTAATTTAAATCAGGATGATTAATTAAATGATGTTTCATGGGGTTTGTTTTTCTTTTGAACAGGACTGCATTGTTACACCTTGCCCACATATCCCTAACATTGAAGCCACTTCATTACCAGCTGGGCCCTTGGGAAGGGTGGTGCAGTGGAGACATGGTTCTTGGACCCCAGTAAGTGAGTCTGTTTAAGATCTGCGGCATGCTTTTAGACATCAGCAAAATGTTTGCTACAAATTTTCCAAATCAATGCATACATTCCTTCTCAAGTGTTTTGATGGTGTGGATGAAGTACAGGGTTTAGAATTAATAGCTAAATTATGCTCTGCCTTTCAAAAACCTGTGTCTCTGGGTAGGAAATTTAAGCCTTCAGGGTCTGTTTTTCTCTCTTTCTTTTTCTTTTTCAGGTTCTATTTTATAATCTACAAAATGAAGATAATAGTACTTATGTTATAAGTTGTTATGAAAAGCAGATATGATATCAGGCATTTATCAACTTTTATTTAAACTGCAGACATTTTCATGTTGCTTTCTGAACTGAAAGCTTTAATGTACCAGGAATATATAATTTGCTTTAATCTTATATTTTAATTATGGGATCACATGTACTCTCTATTACTTACGTTCTCAAGATTATTTTTAATAACCTGTTAAGATTCCCTTACATTGGCATATAACTAAGCATTATTCTAAATCACTATATCCATTCAAATTATTATACTATTTGTGAAATTTATGGACTAAACTAGGACATTTACTGCCCCATCTGTGTTTGACTCAGAAATGATATCAGGTGATATTATTTATAATTTACATTGATGTTTTAGAAATGTGAGCAACAGCTGTGTATAAGGGAAGTGGGAGTGGTACTGTATAACATCTCAATATTATTTGTTTTTTCCAGTGCTCTGTGTCTTGTGGAAGAGGTAATCAAGCCCGCTATGTCAGCTGCCGTGATGCTCACGATGGCATGGCAGATGACTCATACTGTGCCCACTTGCCCCGACCTGCTGAAGTGTCTGTCTGCTTTAGCCCTTGTGGAGAATGGCAAGCAGGGAATTGGTCACCTGTGAGTATTCTTTTGAAAAAAGAGGAAGTGAAATGTCTTAAGTATCATATCTGATATTTAACATAATAGTGCTGTTTATTACATTGTAAATGTCAGCTAAATTTCTGGTTAGTGTTCAGCATCCTGTGGCCATGGAAAAACAACTCGACGTGTTTTATGCCTCAACCACCACCAGCCAATTGATGAGAATTACTGTGATCCCGAAGTTCGCCCTTCAATAGAACAAGAATGTAACCTGGCCGTCTGCCCACCTGCACACAGCCACTTTCCTGGTTCCTCTGAGCAGCCAAGCCATTTTCCAGGCAGGAATTTTCCATTAACTCACAAGCCCGAAGATAATAAAAATCAGGGGGTCCATCTGTCAATCAGAGGAAACCAATGGAGAACAGGACCATGGGGATCAGTAAGCCACCTTTATTGAGTTATGGTCAATTCCGTAATTTTGTTATATCACAGCCCTTTAACAGATATGTGTAGAATGATATCAAACGCTTTTAATGCTAAATTTATCTGAAGATCAATACTTTAAATCTTAAAAGAATTAAGCATTTTTTGATGCAGATTGCAAATCCCCAGAGTTCTTACTGCATTACACATTAATGTGATATGATTACAGAGGAATGCACTTAAGAACAATCTGATTAGCATCCATTATAATAAAAACAAGAGAAAACACTTTGAGAAGTAGGACTGCAGACGTTTATAAAAAAAGGAAACAAAATATTGCTATGATTGCTGTGCAATAAACTGGTGTTTATTGAAAAACTATAAAAGGTACAATTGAAGTTCATATTTTACATATTAATGGTAGAAAATAAAGAAAAACGCCAAAATAAAATTAAATAACAACACTATGTTTCGTTTTGTATTCCTTCCCAGTGAGATCTTGAAATTCTAATTCCTTGTTACTTAACATTTAGCATGATGAGGGTGAAGGATTATTTCTTAAGGCAAGCTTGAAAGAGTTACGTTTTTACCAACAAATTCTTATGAAGCTGTCAGTAAAACTCAAGTGTTTTGTCTGATTTTCGTGACTCCAGTTGTGATGTAATGAGGGAGATCTTAGTGCTGAGTTTGCTTTCCGTCCAGACAGTTTTCCAACCATGCAACATAACCATGTGGAATCTGCAGTGTGTGTGTCTTTCTGTTTGTCCTTACCAGTGTTCCAGCAGCTGTGCTGGAGGGCTTCAGCGGAGGGTGGTGGTCTGCCAGGATGAAAATGGACAAAGCTCCAGTTTCTGTGATGCAGCCTCCAAGCCCCCAGAGTCAAAGCACTGTGATTCCGGACCTTGTCCACACTGGAACTATGGCAATTGGGGAGAGGTCAGTCGTAATATTTCCTAAATATGTGGAGATTATGACACTATAGACCTTGAAGTAAAGCACTTTATGCAGCTGGACACTACTGGACAGTCTTCTCTGTAGTATATGCAAAGAGATTTTACTTTTATTTATTTTTGTGGTTCTGGGGATTGAACCCAAGGGATTCTACCTCTGGGTACATCCCTGACTCTTTTTACTTTTTGTTTTGAAACAAGGTCTTGCTAGGTGTCTGAGGGTCTTGTTGCATTGCAATGGCTGTCTTCAAACTTGGTATTCTCCTGTTTCAGCCTCCCAAGTATTGGGATTACAGAAGTGCACCATCACAACCAGCTTAATTTTTTAATTGAGCAATTAAAGCTGTGTTCTTTTAATAGATGTTCTCGCATGGTATAAACCACTCACTCATAATAAAAAGCATAATATCCCAGATTTATGAATAGAACTTGAAATGCTAGGCAATATGTCTGTGAATTACTAATATCTTTCTAAAATTAGTACATTATTGTTGTTCAGATTTCTCAGAAAATTAGATTGATAAAAACGTAGAAAATAATGATGATGTTTAGACCACATTGTATCCCATTGCTAAGTCATTCGTTTGCTGAATATTTTTGTTCAAGCTATTATCATGCATTTTCACAGTAAGGCAATGGGAATGTATAGATAATTTCTAAAATGGTTACTTTGAATGCTAATCCCACTCTTATTTTGGATGAGAAAGAATAAGAAATGATATATATTAGTTTTGAATGACTAAAATAAATTATGTAATTTAGTTAGTCAAATACTTTTGCTTAATGATTTTTAGTACCCAATTTCTCTTCCTAAGGAATCTGGAAATCGTTATTTAAAGGTATACTTTTGGCCAAGTGCATCAAGCACATTTTTAAAATACATGTTAATATTTCCAAAATTCAAGTAACTTACTGTTTCTGAGTTTAGGTATATTCATTTTTAAAATTCAAATCATATGAAAAATATGAAGAAATAAGAACTGTTGGCATTTTGTATATTTCTAGCTAGACAATTGTTCTATGTGGGTTATAGAAACAAGTTCATACTATCTAGTCTATTTTGCCATCCTCTATTTTCATATAATATATAATGAACATCTTTTCATGTTTATAAAATTTTATCTACCTTTTTAGCTCCCATGACTACCTAGTGATCAATTGATCAGAATTCATACATTATTTAATTGATACTTAGACAAATCAATTTTGTTTCTGGTTTAACCTGCTAACAGTATCATACAGGCCTTTGATATCTTATTCAAATAACTTATTATGGAGCCAGGCGTGGTAGCACATGTCTGTAATCCGAGTATTTGGGAGGCTAAGACAGGAGGATTACAGGTTTGAGACCAGCATCAGCAATTCAGCAAGACTAGCAGCAATCTAGTAAGACCTTGTTTCAAAACAAAAAATAAAAATAGGGCTGGGCATGCAGCTAGGAGTTAGAAAGTCCCTGGGTTCAATCCTCAGTACCCCCTAACACATACATACACAACCACACACACACACACACACACACACACACACGAACACACACATCTTACCACACTAAGTCTCAAACTTTTACCAAAATTTTTTGATCATGGATTTAAAACTTTGACTTTTGTAAGCTAGGGAGAATTGTTGACAATTAGAAAGAAATAATAAACCTTAAACACTAGCATTACTAATTATGTTTAAAGAATGAGTAAAGAAATGTCATAGCCCCTTCAAAGTCACAAGGGTTGAATTTTCCTATTCTTATTTTTAGTGTACACAGACATGTGGTGGAGGAATAAAGTCAAGATTTGTAATATGTCAGTTTCCCAATGGCCAAGTGTCCCAAGAGCACAACTGTGAAATCCTGAACAAGCCACCTAGTGTGGTGCCGTGCCATGTGCATGCCTGCCCCGAAGACGTGGCATGGCATCGGGGACCGTGGAAATCGGTACGATAGCATTCTCAATCTTTCTTTGTTGTCATTTCTTTGTTTCATTTTATCATGTTCCTTTCACTGTAATTTCCTCTCTACAAATTATGAAATCCATACACATTTCTTTCATTCATTCACATTCCTTTCTGATTTTATTTAAAGCAGAGCATTGGCCATCTTGGCTTGTGTTATTAAATTTGATAGCTTGAAGAGGGATTGATTCAATTTTAAGTACTATTATATCTGATAGTTTTATATGTATTTATTTTTATATGTGAATTTTGAACCATAGCCTTATTCTAATCCATATATTTTTCTCCATTATGTCTTCGGCATGCCCTCTAATAAATAAAAAATGTTTTGCTATTTACACTTGTATATAATGTTAACATTTTGCTTGTAACCATGGCAAATTAAGGCTGTGTCTTGTTTAAGCATATACTTGTATGTGGCTTTTGTCTGTCAATGTTCAATAACTGATCCAAAATCGAATAACATTCATGTTTTTATCAGTGTTAAACTTATTATTTTGTTTGGAAATGTGAAAAAATATTGTATTAAAGAAAAGATAGAGAAATTTACTTACATAAAGTAAATTAATTGTTTACAGTTCTTTACATGCATCATGGAAAAAGTATGATTTATATAATAATTTATATGAATATTCATTTTTCCACTGTGTGGAGTTACTGTGGTTTAAGAATATTTTAATTTTATGTTTTGTTATTTTTTGGAGCCATAGACAAATCTCACAAATATTGCTCACTAATGGTTTATTTTCTCTACTATTCTTAAATATCCAAGCTTTGAGAATTAATATATAAGTATATTGAAATTACCATTTTGGTCATCTTTGATCTTTAAATTATGAGTAACCAAGTACATTTCTTCCAGATGAAAACTGATGAGTCTATAAGCTATTTATAACCACGTTTTTAAAGTTAAGCCATTTTTTATTTAGAAAATAATTTTAACTCCAGGTTTAGAACCAACCCTTGATGCCTGCACTTATTTTGCCCAAGATAAACCTTTACAATGAGGTATAGGTGAAGTCTTAGTTTAGGCTGAAATTCATCTTTACAATCAAAATGTGACTGAAGATATAAAACAATAGAACATTTTACCTTTATAGAAAGATTTCTAAAACCTGCTGCTTCAGAGCACCATCATTTTGTGGGAGCTAATAAAAAATAATTTTTACATAGAAAACACTCATATAGTTATTTAATAAATGTTTGCCAACCATTAAGTGTATTAGGTACTCTGTTCCAGAACTAATTAAAACATATTTCTCATCCCTGTAGGCTTTACAGTCCATTTGGGGGGACTGAAATTACTATAGGAACTCACCATAAAAGGGTATCAATTTTTTCTTAGCCATCTTAGATTAGAAATTCACTTTCTCCTTATTACAGCTCCATTACATTTTCTTTCATTTCATTGGTTTTGGTTTGCAAGCCTCATCCTTAAAAAAGATTTTCTTGCCCCAAATAGAAAAGCAGAATCCTAATTACTAGGTGTTGAATTATAATTGTAGTGGTTTCTCAGTAGAAATGTTTTATTTTCCCTCATTCATTACTTTATTCATTACTTTATTAAATATTTCCTCATGTTTCCTGCTTTGTGGGAAGTTTTGAAGTACCTAACCATTTTGGAGTTAGATTTTCTCTATCAGAGGTCAGCAAACTATGACCTCTGTGTCCAAATCTCGACCACTGCGCGCGTGCGCGCGCACGCACACACACACACATATATTTAGGTTTAACGTAAAGATTTATAGAACATTAGAATTACAAATATTCATTTTTGAGTCCATTTTAGATAAAGATTTTTGATCCTTTAATATTTTTAAACATTTTAAGGTTCATCAACCTTGTCTACATATCCACTATGGTTTATATGTTGAATTGGAATGTATCCAATACTACATTCCAATATATTTGCATTGTGCTATTTTTGTACATAAATGATAAGTAAAGAACTTCAGTGTTCATTAAAGTCCTATGCTTGGATGATTTTTTCAGCCTCACAAAAACAAATGGTCAAGAAAATAATAACAAATTACAAAATAGTGAGACAGAAGTACAGAACTCTTGTTTACTATATCTGTTCCAAAAGGAGTTCATCAAATAATTCAGTCTTTGCACTAATGAAAAACTGTCATATCTTTATTTTTCTGATAAATTGAAAATGAAGTTTTTAAAACCACAATAAATGTTTATATCAGAATTTTTCAAACTTATTTATTTACTTTTTTTATATGTGTAAAGTACATATATACCATTAGAGCACCTGGATTTCTTTTATTATCCGAAGAATATTTATTTGCTAAGTTAGCCTTTTATATTAAAAGGTTCAGGGAATCTGAAGTTTTATTTTCAAAACCAGATATAATCTTTAGCTTCTTTCAGTGTTGTTACTTATTAGCCAAACTTCAGAATACCTCTTATCAATGTATCAGATTAATATTCTTTTATGGATAACTTTAATTCCAACAGATCCTGTTAAGTTAGAATATTAAGAACATGTATGTGTGTATATTTGTGTGTATGAATGAATGACATTAACTCTCTTAATTTTAAAGAAAATAAAAATATGAAGTGCAAAATCATTTAAAATACTAGTAGAAAGAAAATTGTAAGAATACATTTAACTTTTGTCCTTATCGTGGGAAATCTTGTGTTATAACAATGAAAATAATAAATAAACCTTAACTTGTGCCTGTTAATTTAATTACTACATTTTTGTGATGAGTCAATGTGAAATGATTGTATTTTAACCCTTGTTATTAATGATGTGTTATGGCTTTGTGCTTTGCATAATTCCTGTGTATGTTTATTTTTACTTCTTGGATCAATACTTAAAGTGGTGGAACAAATCATGTATTATAATGAATGCATCCTTTCTTTTGGTGGTATTTTTCTTAAGTAACAAACTGTTAATTTCTCCTATTAAATATTTAATTGTTGAATAGTGTATGTTTTCATAATTTTACTTACTGTATCTATAAACTACTGCTATTTTTAGATAATATTTCTATTAGAAATTAGTATTGGGGTTTTAAAGTGTAACATTTATTGCTTAGCTACAATTTTTAAATTCTGCAAATGTTTATATTTTCCTTTTTATATATTATAAGCAATGAATAAAATTAGTTACATAAACAGTTGTATTTAGTAAATTTAAAATAATGTACTTATGACCAAGGTAGTCTTTAAAAGATGAGTAAAAACTTTATTTTTCTCTTTTTCTATATATAGTAAGGGGTATTACATGTAATGTAATTGAACTATATTAGAAAATGTTTTTTAAGCAAATTTATATTTATATATTTCCTAGAAAGTCTCATTTAGGAAGTGATTATTTTTAGGATGTTTTTATTCCCCATGTTGAATGAAATCATATTTGAAAAGCAAATAATGTGTATTCTAGTGTGTTCTGGCATTGACAGCAACCTCACAGAAGTAAGGAAAAATATATACTTTTTCTTAAAGGTTGTTATTTCTCACAAAAAGTGAGAAAGTTGTTTTTAAAAAATGAAATATTGCACATTAAACCCTCTTGGGTTTAGTGCTTTCTTCAAAATGTTTCTTTAAAATAAATTATTGTAAATCAACTTCTTTGCTTGTCGAGGGTCTCTCCTTTTTCTTCTGGAGACCCTCTTATGCCCCATCTTCTCCTTAGCATCTGCATATTAGGGAGAACATATGCTTTTTTACTCTTTGTGACTGGCTAATCTCACTTAACATAATGTTTTCCAGTTGCATCCATTTCCCTGCAAAGAACATGGTTTTGTTCTTCTTTATGGCTGAGTAAAATTCCATTGTGAACATATCCCATAGTTTTATAATCCATTCATCTGTCGACGGACATCTTGGCTACTTCCATAGTTTGACTATTGTGAATTATGCAGCTATAAACATAGATATACATGCATCGGTCTGATAGTTTGGTTTCCATTCTTTTGGGTAGATACCCAGAAGTGGTATTGCTGGATCATATGGTAGGTTCATTCCCATTTGTCTGAGGATCCTCCATTACTGTTTTCTAAAGTGGTTGCACTAGTTTGCAATCCTACCAACAATGTATTAGGGTTCCCACTTCTCTACTCCCTCGCCAGCAGTTGTTGTTCGTGATTTTTATGATTGCCATTCTGATTGGAGTTAGGTGAAATCTCAACGTAGTTTTGATTTGCATCTCTCTGATTGCTAATGATGTAGAACATTTCCTCATACATTTATTGGCCATTTGTATTTCTTCTTTTGTGAAGTGTCTATTTAGATCCTTTGCCCATTTTTTGATTGGGTTATTTGTTTGCTTAGCTGTGATTTTCTTGAGTTCTTTGTATATCCTAGATATTAGGCCTCTATCTGAAGAGTAACTGGCAAAAATCTTCTCCCACTCTGTAGGCTCTCTGTTGAGGTTCTTGATAGTTTCCTTTGCTGTACAGAAGCTCTTCAGTTTAATGCAATCCGTGTATTGATGATTTAACCAAAGGGGATGGACGGGGGCGGGGGGCACCCTAATGCACACGATGTACTTACACAATTATATCAAGGTCACTCACTAAACTGAACTTGAGAGGGAGGGAGGGCGAGGGAGCGGGGTGGGAATTGGGGAAGGGGTCAAATGAGAATTGTGTGCACATATGTCATTATCAATTTGTACCTAACAAAGATGTATGCTTACAATGCATGAATTATTACAATAAAAATAAATAAATAAAAATAAATTATTGTAGCATTATGCTGAAAATATATATTCTACGTCTCTGATATAATGGAGTGCAGCAAACAGAATGCTTTCAGAAATGGGTTTGTGGTAATAGTATACACCCAGCCAACTGAAGTTTGTCAGTCTCACAGTTTTATGTAGTAGAACGACACTGAGGATCTAAGCAGAGGAGTCTGGCTATTCCTTCTTCTGTGGCTCCCACAGGTGAAATGCTCTCAGGACACCTGGCCAGCAACAGACAGGAGAGCAAGGTTATGTGTGCAGAAATGGGTTCGAGAAACTGTCCATTCTTTATTTTGACTTTGTAAAGTGGAATGTGTGATAAAAAAGAAATTCATAGTGATTAATCATTACCTTAAATTTGGAAAAGATACAAGCATAATAAATAGTTTGGAAATAAGTTTTTAAATCATCATACAAATATTTATTAAGTATTGAAGCAATCTTTCCAGTCCTTAGGTTTATTATCATGTTCTTCTAAAGTACACTCATTGATTCTCTTAAAAATCATGAATATCTACTACAACTTAGACATTGTGTTAGTCACTAGAAATAAACCAGACACAATCCTATGTACAAGAAGTTTGCAGTTTAGCAGTGAATGCACTAAATAAACAGATTCAGAATGCAGGGTGGAATTCTGATTTTATTTAAGTAACTACCATTTTATTTATAATATTAAAGTCCCATATATATATACATATATATATATTTGATTTGAATAATATAAGAATTAGTAATGAGCATTATACTTGATAACAAAATGATTCTGCTAATAGATCCTTCTAGAAAGCTCAAGCTAGGATACATTTCATCACAACATGGCAAGAGATGAACTGCATCCTGTTCTACTCTAGAAGAATAGTTTAGTTTTGACACAACTGCAGCATCTTCCTTCTCTGCACACGTGGATTTTATGCTCCACCCAAATGAACTTGGAACACATTTATAGATTGCCCTAGGTAGCATGCTCAGAAAAAAAGACATAATTGTATTCTGCATGTTTTAAATGTGTGACTTCAGGAAAATGTAAGTAGATTATTTAAGTAATGAGATCATAAAAGAAGAAACTGTGTGTTATGATGTTGTTAGAATGTAGAACATAAAGCAACTCTAAAAATATCTCAACATAAATGGTATGCCAAATGTATCTTTTTTTATATTTCCATGTTAAAGAAAGTGAAAATGCCCATGATAATTCTCTTATTTTTCCCAAGCATAATGCTTTATAATATTTAAGAATCTCTAGCCGGGTGTGGTGGCGCATGCTTGTAATCCCAGCATTTGGGAGGCTGAGACCAGAGGATCCGAGTTCGCAGCCAGCCTCAGCTACCTAGTGAGGCACTCCGCAACTTAGTGAGACCTGGTTTCAAAATAAAGAATAAAAAATAGGGCTGGGGGTGTAGCTCGAAGGTAGAATGCCCCTGAGTTCAATCCCCAGTACCGCAAAAAAAAAAAAAAAGAATCTCTGAGTCAGGTGTGGTGAGGCACCCTTGTAATCCCAGTACCTGGGAGGCTAAGACAGGAGGATAGCAGGTTTGAGACCAGCCTCAACAACTTGAGAGTAATTTGGAGGTAGAACACCCCTGATGTTCAATCCCCAGCACAGATGTACAAAAAAAAAAAAAGAAAGAAAATCTCTGAAAATAGATTTTAGATGCTTTTAGAAAAAATTATTCTCAATGTTCTATATTTATGTACTATATGATGAGACTGCTTATATAAAGTATATAAGCATTGTTAACATTAAGACACTTAGAAAGCCCGGTGTGGTGGCGCACGCTTGTAATCCCAGCATTGGGGAGGCTAAGGCCAGAGGATCCGGGTTCACCACCAGCCTCAGCTACCTAGTGAGGCACTCCGCAACTTAGTGAGACCTGGTTTCAAAATAAAGAATAAAAAATAAGCCGGGCATGATGGCCCATGCTTGTAATCCCAGCATTCGGGAGGCTGAGACCAGAGGATCCGGGTTCGCGGCCAGCCTCAGCTACCTAGTGAGGCACTCTGCAACTTAGTGAGACTCGATTTAAAAAAAAAAATAAAAAAAATAAAAATAAAAAATAGGGCTGGGGGTATAGCTCGAAGGTAGAATGCCCCTGAGTTCAATCCCCAGTACTGGGGAAAAAAAAAAAAAGACATTTAGATATCCTAAATTTTTGTTATATTTTATGTGCCAGTTTTTTACAAGTTTCAGAAAATCATATTATAGTTTCTATGTAATCAAAATTGTCAGACATAAATGTTTGTTGCTTGACATTTTTTAGACAATTGATTTCTATTTGGTCATATATATTTCTTAATAAAATGTTTTGAGCTTGTGCTCCTACATATTTTATTATATATTTATATGTTGCATGCATAAATTAACATACTTATGTGATTTATGGAAGATCTACAAGCATGAATTAAAAATTTAACTAGAATATCTGATGTTAAATGTAATTTTAATTTTATGAGTGTTAACAAAACTTCTCTCACTGAGTTATTATTAAAGACATCTAATTTTTAAAAAGTGGTAGTATATATTTTGTTTTGAAAATCTTGGCTCAACACTGTTACAGCAATTCAAAAAGGAGTTTATTTCAAATTGTGGTTTGAATAGCTTCTGTAGCTGAAAAAATTACAGTGCAAGCATACCTTTAAGTATACTAGAAATTGGTGTTAAATTCAGTATATCAATTAGTCAAAACAATTGAAATTTGTCTTACAAATTTTTATTTTCAGTGATGTCGCTCAGTTGTTAAAAAATATAAGAAGGAGTTGTAGGGGTATTTTGTGTGTTTATTTGTTTGTTTTGTTTTGTTGTTGTTTTTCAGTGCTGGGGATCAAATTCAAGGCCTCACACATGCTAGTCAAGCACTTTACCTTTGTATCTCCAACCAAGGAGTTTTATTTTGTATTTTTAACAAATACCTTTAAAACTGAGAGATCTTAAAGATTTGGAAGCCATTTAAACAGACTAGAAATTTTTGCTTTAAAGTTCTAGAAAGATACACTTAGGAAAATCATACAACCTAAGAAATACTGTCAAACATTTCAAAATGGGCTTCTTAGTAGGAGTTTTCAAAAGCAGTTGCTTTCTCATCCTCTGCAAAATATCTCCTTTATCTTGAAGAATATATACTAGATATCACATTTTTATCATAGAAGAAGCCAGCAAAGTTGGAACAAGCCTCTTTTTATAATAGAAAAAATAGTAATTGATCTGCATGAGCCCATTCCTCTTTATGAGTTTGGACACAACCAGTAAAATTCTCCTAAAAAAAAAAACCCAGAGCACCATCACCACCACTAAGCAGTTTCTTTTGGCGCTCCTCATCTCTCCACAGAGGATGGTGAAATTATGCATAAATACAACCCACATGTCTTCCTCAGTGAGCCGCTGTGAGCCTCACTGGGCACAGTGAATGTGGATGATGGCGTGATGGTCTCCCCTTCTGTTTTGGCAACCCATGTATTATATATGTTGTTATGTCAGACTGATCTAAATCTTATATAGTGAAGCTTACTTGTGTTTCAGTACCATTTATAAATCCTCATAAATTACAGTCAGTATTGGAATTATGTGATTTGTCATTATTGACACCACTAACTGCTTCCAGATTGTGCTTAAGTTGGTGTATAAACTAATTTACTTTATTTGTAAATCTAGTAGGGCATATTTAGGAAGGTAATTTGTATCACATTGTTGTAATATGACCTTTGATGTATTAAAACTTATTTTGTATCATATGTATAGGGGTGTGTGTGTGTGTGTGTGTGTGTGTGTGTGCGCACACGTGTGCATGTGCACTGGGGATTTAACCCAGGGCCTTGTGTATACTAGGCAAGTGCTCTACCACTGAGGTACATCCCAAGTTCCTTTTAAAAGTTTTTGAGACAGAGTCTCAGTAAGTTGGCTAGGCTGGCCTTAAACTTGAAATCCTCCTGCCTCAGCCTTCTGAGTACCTGGGTTTACAGGCATGTGCTGCCATACCTATCCATATGATATCATATATTTGTAAGAATCTAATGAAATATTACAAAATTTTTGGTGAATTGGTTAGTATGTCACATAGTATATTCTTCTGAATATAGTTGTTAACTGAACTTGAAAATGATCCTCTAAGCCAGGCGTGGTGGCGCACGCTTGTAATCCCAGCATTTGGGAGGCTGAGGCCAGAGGATCCGGGTTCGAGACCAGCCTCAGCTACCTAGTGAGGTACTCCGCAACTTAGTGAGACCCGGTTTCAAAATAAAGAATAAAAAATAGGACTGGGGTGTAGCTTGGAGGTAGGATGCCCCTCTGTTCAATCCCCAGTACTGAAAAAAAAAAAAAGAAAATGATCCTCTAAAGGGCCTAGGGCTATAACTCATGGTAGGATGCTTGCCTAAAATGTGTAAGGCCTGGGTTCAATCGCTAGCAACACACACACACACACACACACACACACACTCACACACACACTCACACACTTCTCTAACAGTTCTTCAGCTTTTGCTATTTTGCAACTGTGACCCATAGAAACTCAGAGACTTTAGAAGTACTTAGAAAAGTGAATATGACCATGGAGATGCCAAAAATCCATCTATCTATTCACTGAAAATTATTGAGAGCCCACGTATATTAGATGTTTGGCTAAGAATTGTAGAAACTAAAGATGAAGAAGAATGCTATTCTGTCTTCAAAGGACTCAATCCAGGGGAAGTTAAATATACACACAAATAACTAAAAAGTCAGAAAGGGATCTCATGGGAATCAGAAAATATTCATCCAGTTGGAGAAACATAATAGGATTTATAGAGGAGAAGACATAGATTAAGACTTTGATGGGTAGAGAGGATATGAGTAGAAAAGGAAGTACCACTTTAGAGACGGTCTGGAGTAAAGCTGCAAGATCAGGAAAAAACGTAGCTCGCTTTGTTTGTGAGAGATGAGGAGCAGGCACAAAGCTAGAAATATGACTTGGAAGCACATTAAGGAAGACCAATGGAGAATATGAATAAGAAATTTTTAAAATTCTGTAGACAGAAAAACATTATTTGGAGCAGAGATTAGAGTTGTGTGCTAGGAAGACTAGTAGATAATTCTCATAAAATACAAGCATATTAAAAATATGGCAAATGAGCCGGGCGTGGTGGTGCACGCTTGTAATCCCAGCATTCGGGAGGCTGAGACCGGAGGATCCGGGTTCAAGGCCAGCCTCAGCTATCTAGTGAGGCACTCCGCAACTTAGTGAGACCCTGTTTCAAAATAAAGAATAAAAAAATAGGGCTGGGGGTATAGCTCGGAGGTAGAATGCCCCTGAGTTCGATCCCCAGTACCGCAAAAAAAAAAAAAAAAAAAAAAAAAAAAAAAAAAAAAAAAAAAAAAAAAAATATGGCAAATGAGTTACGGAAACAAGATAGGGCTTGGGATGATGATTTAGGAACCATTGTTCAGTAGTCATTAGGTATTCATGGATTACTCATCCGTGACATTCAATTGTTTGATGATGGAATAGACAAGCCAATAAGCGAGAGATTGATGGTGTTGCTCCTGGTCAAATAGGTGAGACAGCATCTGAAAATGGGAGATGTCCAAGCTAACATCTTGTCAAGAACTGTATCATCAAGAGCATAAAGTTGAGAAAATTCATGACAGGTAATTTTGAGGTCATTGAAGCTTGGACTTGAAAAGGGTGGTTAAGATTGCAGGATGAGTGTTAAAACCCAGTTGAGGGAACTTAGCTTGCAGGCTGCAGTGTGAGGTGCCTATTTGATGTGCATGACAAGATTTTATATTAGATAGTCTCATATAAGGGAATATAATCTTGACAAAAGAAATTCAACTTTCATGTTAGAAAAGAATTTGAAGATATATCATTATCCTTAAGTCTGCTTGAAATATTAAATAATAAATCTATCCTAAATCCTTTAGGTTACAGCAAGAGCTATGGTATTAGAATGCCTGGGTTTGAGCAAGACTCATGGTTTACTAAAGGACCTTTGGCAAATTACTTAACATTTCTAAGATTTCATTGACTAAGAATTGTAGAAAACTAAAGATGAAGAAGAATGCTATTATGTATTCAAAGGACTCAATCCAGGGGAAATTAAATATACACACAAATATTTTCATGGAATGAAAATAGTAGCTGCCTAAGAGGATATTTTTAGGATAAATGGAGAAATAGAAAAAAAATGGTTCAAATAGGACCTGTTACATCAAGACTCAGTATGTCTTGCTTATTTTCACTTATCCAATAAGTATATGATCCCTTTCCTCAAGGAGCTGAAAATCCAAATACAGGGGGAAAAAAAGGCTGATAATACATCAAACATTCTGAAACAAGACCCACTAAAACAAATTATTCTTATAAAAAGAAATTAATTTAGCCTCCATTTTTTTACTTTAAGTAAACATGTATGGAAATATAATATCCCCCAAATCTCAAGTGCCAAAGAAGCAGTTAAATGAGTTTTCCACAATGAGTACACCTGTACAGCCAGTGCCTAACCTAACAATATCAGCAGCCCAGAAATTCTTCTGTGTGCCTTTTTGCAGCCACTGTCCCCACAAATGCTACCCATTTTCTGACACCAGATAAAGCTTTTGAGCTTTAGATGAATTGAATTTAGATAATGTGTGTCACAATATTATATTTGAGATTGGAACATGTTGCATGTAATTGTAATTTATCATTACAATCTACTCTTCTATGAGCATATATTTGTATGAATAAGTATATATGATGTGTTTGGATATTTATTCTCCAGTTGACAAGTATTTGGGATTGTTTTTAATCTGGGATTTACAAATAATGCTGGTTGAACATGCCTGGCGCATGTCTTTTGTCTTTTGGAATATGTGTGTGGCGTGTGGTGTGTGTGTGTGTGTGTGTGTGTGTGTGTGTGTGTGTGTGTGTGTGTATTCTATTGAATACGTGGCCAGGAGTTGCATTACAGGGTCTTAGTGTATGCGTGTTCTGTTTTAATAAATATCATCCCTCAGACCTCTAAGTTAAGGTTAAGGTTCACCATTTTTAGTTATTTTTACATGGCTTAAATATTAATTTTATTTTCAGTAAAAAAAAAAATCTTGTTCTGGAAGTTAGAACACATATAAAATGAACAGAAACCAGAAATACAATTAGATTTGCAAGAAAAATATAAAATCAGTCAGTCTCAGAAAGTCAAGCATCATATGTTTTGTCTCATATGATGGAAGATACAGAGAAAATAGGAAAGAAAGGAGACTTCATGAAAATGAGGAAAGAGACCAGCAGAACAGTGGTGGAGAGAGAGGAGGGGAGGGGAAAAGGAGGCTTGAGGAAGGAAACAGACCAAATAATGTTAAGTTTATATATGAAGATATTCCCAATCTCACTATTATGTCAGGGAGGGAAGAGGGGGTAGTGAGGTGGGGTGCAGAGGGAAACATACCAAGAGATGTGTGCATCTATGAATGTATCACTTTAAATCTCACTATGATACACATTACACCAATAAAATTCTCTTAAAAAATCAGTTTGAGGGCTGGGGATATGACTGAGTGGTAAAGTGCTTGCCTAGCATGTGTAAAGCCCTATATTCAATCCCCAGCACTGCAAATAATAATAATTAGTGTGAGGAATTTAATCATAGACTTGAATTATCTATTTAAACAGATGACTACCAAATTAATTTTTGAGAAAAAATATTTCTTTAAATGGAGTATGTAAGCCGGGCGTGGTGGCGCACGCTTGTAATCCCAGCATTTGGGAGGCTGAGACTGGAGGATCCGGGTTCGCGGCCAGCCTCAGCTACCTAATGAGGCACTCTGCAACTTAGTGAGACTCGGTTTCAAAATAAAGAATAAAAAAAAAAAAAAATAGGACTGGGAGTATAGCTCGGAGGTAGAATGCCCCTGAGTTCAATCCCCAGTACCGCAAAAAAAAAAAAAAAAAAAAAAAAAAATGGAGTATGTATTAATAGTAAGAAATAATTTAAGATGGCTGTGGTGACCTACACCTGTAATCCCAGTACTTGGGAGGCTGAAAAAGAAGGATCACAGGTTCAACCTACTGAGACCCTGTTTCCAAAGAAAAAATAAAATAGGGCTAGGGGTTTAGCTTGGAGAAAGAATACTCCTGGGTTCAATCACCAGGAAAACACACACACACACACACACACACACACACACACACACACACACACACTTTAAACTAGTTCTAGAATATAAATATTTAAAACATAGTAGCAAGTGTTCAGATTTCCAGTTCGATATAATTATTAAAATAATCAGGTAAAATTTTGCCCACGAGAGAACCATTTCTTTTTCCAGCCTGTATTTTTTTATTCTTAAATATATATTCAGGAAAAGTTACTTTATATAGTAGATTTTTTCCTATAGTAAACAAACCCCACTATAATAATACTCAATGGGTAAAATCAGAAGGCATTTGGTATCAATAATCATTCTGTTTGAGATATCAACAAATATAGAGCAATATATCTAAGCAATATAGATGATAATGTGAAATTGTGTGAATGTATTCTTTTTAGGAAATTGTAAGAAGAAAAGGACATTTATAGCACCACTCTAATACAAATACTCCCTATTTGCCAAACAGAGAGAGTTCTCATTCCATGAGTGAAATATTTTCACTAGAATTAAGGAAGGTAATTACACATGACTCCTCCCGGATTCCTGGATGTTTCTTCAGTGTCAGGGAACTGGCCATGCAGAGTAGCTCATATGGAATCCCAATTCCATGCCAGGGTTCCTCGCTAACACAGGCAAAATCTCAATCTTAGATGAAACCAAGAGGAGGTTCTTATCTTCTTATCTCCACTGACCTACAGGGCAGCCCATAAAGTCAAAACAGCAATGGAAATCTTTTAAAATTATTTTTAAAAACTTTTATTGGTGCATTATAATTATACATCATAGCGAATTTAAAAGTGGCACATGCATATATACACCTCATTTGTTGTACTCCCTCTTTATCCCACCCACTCCTCTCTTCTCCCTCCCCATACATACTAGTGAGATTGGTAGTGAGCCCTTCATTATAATGGACATAACAGTATTTGAACTGTGCCCTTTCTAGCTCCATATTTCTCCCCTCCCTGAAACCTTCCATGATCCTCTTCCACTGTATTCACTCTCACTTATTTGAAGTCCTTTTTGCTTCCTATTTTCTCTCTAGCTGCCACATACGAGAGAAAAACATACAACCCTTGACTTTCTGAGACTGGCTGATTTCACTTAGCATAATATTCTCTAGTTCCATCTATTTTCCTGCAAATGAAATAATTTTGTTCTTTATGACTGAGTAAAATTTCACTGTGTGTGTACACTGCATTTTCTTTATCTGTGTATCTGTTGACAGGCACCTAGTTTGGTTCCATAATTTGGCTATAAACATGGGTGTGCATGTAGCACTATAGTATTATAACTTTAATTCTTTTTGAAAGATACCAAGGAGTGATATAGTTAAGTCATATGGTGGTTCTATTTCTAGTCTTCTGAGGAACCTCCGTACTGATCTCCATAGTGGTTGTACTAATTGCAATCTCACCAACAGTGTATAAGAGTTCCTATTTCCCCACTTCCTCGTCAGCATTATTGTTTGTATTCTTGTTGATTCCGATTCTAACTAGACTTAGATGGAATCTCAGTGTAGTTTTGATTTGCATTTCCCTGATTGCTAATGATATTGAAATCTTTTTTTTTTTTTTTTTTTATATAGTACTGGGGATTGAACACAGGGACATTCTACCTCCGAGCTACACCCTCAGCCCTATTTTTTTTTGTTCTTTATTTTGAAACAGGGTCTCACTAAGTTGTGGAGTGCCTCACTAGGTAGCTGAGGCTGGCTGTGAACCTGGATCCTCCAGTATCAGCCTCCCAAATGCTGGGATTACAAGTGTGGACCACCACGCCCGGCTTGATATTGAAATCTTAAAGAGATTTACTACATGTAGCTTTCCTTAACGTATTATTTTTGTAGAACTAATAATCATTCAACTCTACCCATTCAAATAAAATATTTATTATTATTATTATTATTATTATTATTATTATTATTATTATTATTATTATTTTGGTGCTGGGGCTTGAACCCAGGAACATTCTATTTCCTAGCTATACCCCGAACCCTATTTTAACCTCTAATTTTGAAATCGGGTCTCACTAAATTGTGAAGGACTCGAAGTTGCTGAGGCTGGCCATGAACCTGTGATCCTCCTCTCTCAGCCTCCCAAGTACTGGGATTATAATCATGCACCACCATGCCTGGCTTAGATTACATATTTAAAAGGGTTTTCTTCTATGTACACATTTCAGGTTTTAAAAAATGCATCTTTTAAATAAAATGCTAGAACTATTGGATTTTCTCTCTACCAAATAGAAAGTGTAGAATGGTGCATCAGCCCTTACATTTCTGAAGCAAAAATATTAGTGTGAAACTGCATGATGTAAACAAGAGGGTAAATTTAAAATAATTTAAGTAGAAATACAAGAAGTGTCTATAAGCCAAAGGATCTCTAAATCTAGATGTTTACTCCCATAGTTTTTCAATATGACACCTATTCATTCATTTTTTTAATTAAGCAAACATATATACATGTGGTTTTTGCCCTTATTAAGTTTAGAATGATCAACTATAATTTCTTCATTTTAATGACGTTAGTGTGTGGTGTATTTGGGGAGAAAGTCTAGATATTTTTGATGACACATAAGCTTATACATGGATGTCATTGTGTTAAGGTATTCCATTTATTTGGAGATGGTAACGTAGATCATGTAAGAGTATGGTCTACACTGAAGAGCGAGCACGAGAGATATGTTTTGTTATTTTATTATATGTTGTTCCAAAAGTTTTTCCAATAAAATTTTGAAAAAGCAAAGCCAACATGAATGTTGGTGTAAATAATAATGAGTATAGAGATTCTTGGGTAAGCCATCTAGTGTTCTTATTTTTATTTTTCCTGTTTTCTACCTTTGTCTTTTGGCTTTACTGAGTCAGAAATTTTCTCAAGATCCAAATCATCTATTGAATTATTTATTTTGGTTATATTTTTAACTGTCAGAAGTTTTTCTGGCATGCCAGTTGCTTTCCTAGCTTAGTATAGTCTATTCTTGTTTTATTATACAGTACCCACTATCAAATATAAATTACAGGAGTTTTCTTTGGTCTGTGTGTGTATGTGTGTGTGTGTGTGTGTGTGTGTGTGTTGTACTGGGGATTGAACCCAAGGGCATTCTACCTCTGAGCTACATCCCCAGTCCCATTTTTTTTTTATTCTTTATTTTGAAGCAGGATCTCACTAAGTTGCAAAGGGCTTCACTAAGTAGCTGAGGCTGGCCGTGAACCCAGATCCTCCTGTCTCAGCTTCCCAAGTTCTAGGATTACAAGCGTATAGGGATTTTTTGTTTTGTTTTGTTTTGAGGGAAGATGTATCTGTTTATTGAATATTTGTCAGACTCTTGAGGCTAAAGGGAAGAAGAGTGGTTTTCTGTGTATTATACTGAAAATTTTCCTCAACTGTTGATGATTCTCTGAAGCTCATTAGAGTAAAACACCAATAAAATGATTAGAAACTGCATTTGAATAGTTTAGTAACTAGTGATTTTCCCTGTAAATCAATGTTCCTGTTTTTTTTTTTGTTTGTTTGTTTATTTGATTTTTCTCTCAGACACCCAGTTTCTCCAGAGAAGAACTCCTATTTGTGAGTGAGAGGTGTGTGGGTGGAGGGACTGGGGGCCCAGGAATTCAAGGTGTAGACACTTCTAGCTCTTCCTCCAGCATCCCTTCCTCTGGACCCCCCTTAAGTTTCATTTCTCCAGAGAATAGGCCTTGCAGGACTTGTTTCCAGGGCTGAGCCTGCAGGTATACTGCAGGTCCAAGTTTGTGTTGTTTCATGTTGGTCTTCTCCATTCTTGTTATGTCTTTCCATTTTCTTCTTTTTTTAAATTTTTTTTATTGGTGTGTTGTAATCATACATCTTTGTTAGATACAAGCTGGTAAAGGCATACATGTACACATCTCTCATTTAACCCTTCCCCAATTCCCACCCCATTCCCTCCCGCTCCCTCTTTCTCAAGTTCAGTTTAGTTGATATGATTGTGAAAGTATATCATGTGCATTAGGGTGTTTCCCTCCCCCCACATCACCAGTTAAGTCACCTTCTTTGTTCATCTAAGGTTTCTCTTTCTTTGCCTAGAGTCCCTCTTATGACCCACTTTCTCCCTAGCTTCCGGATATTAGGGAGAGCATATGATTTTCTACGTTTTGTGTCTGACTAATCTCACTTAGCATAATGTTTTCCAGTTCCATCCATTTCCCTGCAAATGACATGATTTTATTCTTCTTTATGGCTGAGTAAAATTCCATTGTGTACATATCCCTAGGTTTGTAATCCATTCATGTGTTGATGGACATCTTGGCTGGTTCCATAGTTTGGCAATTGTGAATTGTGTGGCTATAAACATAGATACACATGTCTGATAGTTTGGTTTCCATTCTTTTTTTTTTTTTTGCGGTACTAGGGATTGAACTCGGGCATTCTACCTCTGAGCTATACCCTCAGCCCTATTTTTTATTCTTTATTTTGAAACAGGGTGGCACTAAGTTGCAGAGTGCCTCCCTAGGCAGCTGAGGCTGGCTGCCAACCCAGATCCTCCCGTCTCAGCCTACCAAATGCTGGGATTACAAGTGTGCGCCACCACGGCTGGTTTGGTTTCCATTCTTTTGGGTAGATACCCAGAAGTGGTATTGTTGGATCATATGGTAGGTTCATTCCCATTCTACTGAGGATCCTCCATACTGTTTTTCAAAGTGGTTGCACTAATCTGCAATCCCACCAACAATGTATTAGGGTTCCCACTTCTCCACACCCTCACCAACATTTGTTGTTGTTTGTGTTTTTGATGATTACCATTCTAATGGGGGAAGGTAAAATCTCAAGGTAGTTTTGATTTGCATCTCTCTGATTGCTAATAATGTTGAACATTTCCTCATACTTTTCTTAGCCATTTGTATTTCTTCTTTTGTGAAGTGTCTATTTAGATCCTTTGCCCATTTTTTGATTGGGTTATTTGTTTTCTTAGCTGTGAGATTCTTGAGTTCTCTGTATTTTCTAGATATTAGTCCTCTATCAGAAGAGTAGCTGGCAAAATTTTTCTGCTATTCTGTGGACTCTCTGTTGACATTCTTGATAGTTTCCTTTGCTGCAAAGAAGCTCTTTGATTTAATGTAATCCCATGGATTGATCTTCCTTTGAATTGCTTATGCCTTTGGGGTCTTGTTGAGAAAGTTTTTAACTGTGCCTATGTATTGAAGTGTTGGGCCTATGCCCTCTTCAAGTAGTTGCAAAGTCTCTGGCCTGACTTCTAGGTCTTTGATCCATCTTGAATTGACTTTTTTTGCAGGATGAGAAAGTGGGGTTTATTTCCATTTTCCTGCACATGGTTAACCAGTTTTGCCAACACCATTTGTTGAAGAGGCTATCTTTTTTCCAGTGTATATTTTCGGCACCTTTGTCAAAAATCAATTGACTGTAAGTGTGTGGGTTTGTTTCTGAGTCTTCTATTCTGCTCCATTGGTCTATGTGCCTGCTTTTGTGCCAATACCATGCTGTTTTTATTAGTGTGGCTCTGTAGTATAGTTTGAAGTCAGGTATTGTAATGCTTCCTGCATGGTTCTTATTGCTAAGAACTACTGTGGCTATTTTGGGCTTTTTGTTATTCCATATGATTTTAAGGACTGATTTTTCTTTGTCTGTGAGGAGTGACCTTGGTAATCTGATGGGTATCACCTTTGATATCTTTAAGGTTCTCTCCTCAGCCTCTACATTAGTCAATTTGATTATTATGTGGTGTGGTGAACTTCCTCTTTGGTCTTGTCTGGAGGGGGTTCTATATGTTTCCTGTACCTGCGTGTCAACTTCTCTTTCTGTTTGGAAAATTCTCTCATATTACTGCTTTGAAAAGATGGTTTATTCCATTATTTTCAACTTCTAATCCCTCTTCTATGCCTATTATTCTTAGGTTAGCTCTTTTAAAATTGGCCCAAATCTCACTGATGTCCAATTAATGCTGTCAATTTTTTTTCTAAATTATGTTCTATGGATTCATCTTTGGATTGTTCATCTTCTAGGAGTGATATTCTATTTTCCATGTGGTCTAATCTACTGTGTATAGTTTGTATTGACGTCTTCACTTCAATTATTGCATCTTTCACATCATTCACTTCCTTCAAGGCTTCTCTTTAATTCCTGTTCAGGGTGCCAGATTCTTTGTTTATTTGTTTCTTTATTTCTTTCCATCTCTTTCTCTTCCTTTGCTGGTGGCAGGTATGCCGTCTAAATGCAGGGCATTTTCCAGGGGGCCTATAAGGTCTGTATGCCCTGTATGCTCTGGTTCCCTCCCACACTTCTGTTCCTATCCAATCACTAGAAGGGTGTACGACCGAGTCTGTCATTTGCCACAGGGGCCCCTGGCTATGCAGTTAACTTACAATTGAGTGCTGCTCTGGCTCTGGAGGAAGAGGTGAACTAGGGCGACCCCGTTGCGGGCTTAAGCTGGTCGTACCAGACATTCTGGTCACTACTGATCATGCGGGCATATGTTGGATTTCTGGAGTCACTTACTCCACATCTGGTCACTGGGTATGCAGGAGGTTTAGATGTCTCAGTGCTAGTAGACCCCGCTCTGGGCAGCTGGCCCAATGGTGGCAATCACTCCATGGTGCACCACTGCTCTCCCTGGTTCACTTTCTGGGTTCTGTTCAGCTGTTCTTCAATTTTTGTTACTTTGTTCACTTTTCTGCTGCTTTTTTTCTTCCATTAGGAAGCTGCTTTTATGGCTGTTTTATTCGAGCTCTACACGCCTGAGGAGAGGTGTTTCACTCAGTTACCATCTTGGGCTCCTCCTCCATCTTCTTAAACTATTGAAATATATTTTTATGCATTTGGAATTTGAGAGAGAGAGAGAGAGAGAGAGAGAGAGAGAGAGAGAGAGAGAGAGAGAGGAGAGAGAGAATAAATATATATGGTTATTTCACCAATTGTAACTGAGTCTGTTTTTTAACCAGATGTTTATTTTCCCTCATGTTTGTAATCTATTCCCCCTTTCAACCTGATATCTAATTTTAAATAGAAGTGTGTCTGATGTATTTTTAAGCATTTGGATAAAAGTTTCTCAGGAAGGACAATGTAGGGTATCCCTGAAATTACATTGGGATCATTATTCCCTTATCTCACTACTAAGTTCCAAATGTATGAGTCCTAGTCAATGACCATGTTGCATCTGTGTGTTTAATAAAGAAATCAATGTCAAAAATTCTATTTTCACTATTTATATTTCCTCAGTACTTGGAAAAGAAAGAAAAAGAAAAGGAACTGGTGGCTTAATTTACATTTATACTATTCTGCCAAGCACTGTTTTAGGTTCAATCATCTCACTTAATATCACAACCACCTTGAAGTGTATATATTGCTATTGTCACTTTATGGTGAAAAAACTGAGGATCAGCAAGGTTAATCATGTAGCCCAAGTTTGCCCAGCTACTAATAACTGATTTGCAAACATACATGTCTGAGTCCAAATTCCATGCCCTTTTTATTCTTCCATCCACTATTGCCAACTTGTGAAGATCATGAAGCCCCCATCTAAAACTTAGCATAAACAATTCATTTTAATGTGATTAATAATTTTAAGATCACTAAAATATAAAATTAATTTCCAAGTCAGTGTAATCCCTGGACTTGGGAAGCTGAAACAGAAGGATCACGGTTTTAAGCCACCCTCAGCAAGTTAGTGAGGCCTTGTTTCCAAATAAAAAATAAAATAGGGTTGAGTGTGTAGCTTGGAGGTAGAATGCCCCTGGGCACCATACCCAATACACCACACACACCCTTGCATATACACACACACACACACACACACACACACTAAATAATAAAATTAATTCCCAACATATCCTTCTCTCATGATTTTAATTACATATAGTGAATAGACATTAATTTGTTCAGGGAGGGTATTACTTTAATCTCAACTCTGAATTTTTCCTTTTCAAAGCATTCACAGAGTTCATTTATGTCTCATTGGAGAGTTTTCTGTGCATATTCCTTTTCAGACCTTTATAACTTTACTTAAAAGCAAACTTCTTGGAGTTATTTCTGTTAACTCCCACAGCTAATACATAAAACATTTGTGGAAACTTGAATGGTAAATGCTGCTATATTACTGGCACTTGATTTTAAAATTTTTATCAATGTTGCCATAGTAAGCAATGCCTTCAAAGTCAATATTTTTTAGGAAAGATATGCTTTGGATGTTTTTCTGATCTCTTTACCTTTTTATGGCATGCCCATACTGAAGAATTTTCTGCTTTGCTGCATCCATGGAGGTGCTTATGATTCTGGACTTCAACTCCCAGTAATCATATGGGAGTGAAGCTTCCATCATGGAATGTGCTATACATCCTTGCAGAAGCCATGTCCCACTTTGTTGTGATTTGTGTAAAAAACATTAAGCAAAAGTAAGTTACAATAATGGCACCAAGAGAATTGTTAAAATTAGACAAGATTGAAATTATTCTCATATTACCATACTTTTTTTCCCAGTCACAATGTAATTGTTAAAATTTATGTTACTGGATGATCCAATAAAAACTCCAAGCAGGAATTCTTTAGATGAGCTCTACTTGCAAACAGATTTTATAGAGGAGCCAGAAATGTTCATTATTTCTTGTGGCATACACTAAGTATACCATTAGTTAGAAAGAGAAAAGACTAAATTATATACTTTAAGCTAATCGTAGTTTTTCCTGAATATTTTTACTACAAATAATGCTTACATTTTGAATTAGAATTACACTCACTATTGTTTTCAGCAAAATAAGCCTGAGTTCAATAACTAATATTTGCAGGTTTGAAATTGTTCTTCATCAAATCCTATTACTGAAGAAAATCAGTCCAATAATTGAGTCTTTTAATTATCTTGGTATATTTTATAATTTGAAAGAACAGACATAGAACAAATATTTACTGATGTATTGAGTATAGAAAATGAGAAACTCAGGGTGCTAAAAAAAGTTTGTAAAAGCCATATCTAATCTGATAATGTAGGTTGATGTAGATGTAGGTTTTGGAAAGGAAATTATCTTTAAACTCAGCATTGATAAATATGCAGGGATGAAATGGGTAAAGGCGTTGGGGGAAGGTAATGACATGTGCAAAGGTCCTGAGCTGAGAATGAACAGAATATTTTTCAGGAATCATTCATATGCTTATTCTCATTCACTTTTCTCTATCTGTGTTGTCTTTCCTGTTTCATTTGCATTATGAAAAAGATTTTTATTCTTGTCCTGCATATAATCAATGTGATGTTATGATGTACTCTTTAGTTCTTTCTTGTTTTTAATATGTTTTTTACATTTTTCTTTGGCATTATAAATGTTTTCTTAAAATTTCCTTTCTTTCTAAATATTTCCTTCATTTCATGTTCATCCAGAGATTTATATAAAATAAGTATTATTTTACTAATATTATATATGAAAAAATGGATGTTAAGTGATGTAAATACCTGTGGTTAATCTGCTTGTAAAGTCTACAAAGGGCACAGTTTATGCAGGACTGAGGTAGAGTATAATAGTTAGATTTCTGGGCTATTCATTACTAGTTACAGTACAAACTAATTCCCTCATGCAAAGGTCTCCTACTATTATCAGGCAGGATACAGTGCCAGATTAAAATATCAGTTTATGAAACCCTAAAACAACAAAAAACCCTTCCATTTCCTAGAACTAACTAAGCTTCATTTCCTTATTTAATTTTGTTCAGCAATTTAAGTTTCTGGAGTTAAATTAATCAACAAACTCACAAATTAAATCAATTCATTCATTCTTCTGTGGTATCCTTATATATAAACAAAAAAAATAAAATTCCATACCTCAAATGCAAGAAGTAATCTTATTTTGTAACTATACACAGTTTTTCTCTAAAACTAACAATATACTTGCTCCAAAATTAATCACAATATAGAGGACTAATTAATTTTCTTAGAAAGTAAAGTTCCAGCCAACCTGAATAACTGGAAATTCTATCATGGTTTTAGTGCTTGCAAATGGTATATTTGTGTCAAATGCCCTGTTTTGTCTCAAGTAGACAGTTGTCTTTACTTAATTTATCAGAGTTGTCAATTCAGAGTATTTATATGTTTAACGTTGACACTTCTGAATGGGTTGTGTCCTATATCCGCAGTTCCATTAGCTGCCATGGAAAAATCTCAGCAAGAGTTTAGGACTCTGTCAAGGGACATAGGGGTGGCTTTTTTTGTTTGTTTTGTTATTTTGTTTGTTTGTTTTAACAGTGCTAGAAATGAATGTAATATTAATAAAAGTTTCAAAGGAATAGGAAGGTGTTAGAAATGTAAAATAGAAGAAACAGAAAAGATTGCTGCAGTCTAGAGGAAAGAGTGGCCATGCTTGGGTATTTCTACCAAATGGGCATTTTTGCAGAATCCTTACAAGTCAGGATGTATTGTGGTTTGGGAGAAGGAAGAGGGTAGCATTTCACTAGTTGTTTACTCTATTGCTGCCTCATTCCAACTAAAACATAACTCTTTGCATAACATGTTCTCTTTTACGCAAGAAATTCCCACATGGAATTCATCAGATGTGATAAAAGAATGTACTTATTCTTCTTTAGATCTTGAGGAAAGAGACCTCTACTTATTCCTTTCAGATTTCAGAGAAACGGGGCTCTGTTTTACAAGTGTATCAAAGCATGATTTGTGATTCTTTGATTTTGCATTTTTTTCTTATCTTACCTAGAGGACTTCGAGTTTATTAACTAATGTATGTATTTAATGGAATTTAAGAATTTTATACAAACTATTTTAGAATTTAATACAAACAAAATGCTTATATCAAAACTTGACATCAATTAATCATCTTGATATTTCTTGTACTTGCTACTTTGTAGGCGAGATGATCAATATAAAAAGACTCGACTTCCAGGAGGTTGGGGAGGTAAAAGTAGAAAACGGCAAAAATAGAAAATGACGAAGTTCTGAAAACAAGGTGGACACAGAATAGTTCAGAGAAGTGAAGGATATTTACCCTAGATGTGTGGTTTACTTAAGGCTTCAAGGATAGGTAATATTTGGAAAGCACCAGGAGACCTGATTAGTGTAGGTAAAGACAATAATGAGTTCAAACTAGGTGTGGTGGTGCACACTTGTAATTCCAGACTGAGGCAGGAAAAACACAGGCCAGTCTCAGCAATTAGCAAGACCCTCAGCAAATTAGTGAGTCAGTGTTTCAAAATAAAAAATAAAAGAGGCTGGGTATGTAGCTTGGAGGTAGAATGCCCCTGGGTTCAATCCCCAGCACCAAAGAATAATGATGATGGTGATGATGATGATGATGATGATGATGATGATGATGATGATGAGTTGGATCCCATTATTAAAATTAAAGAGAAACAATTATATTGTGCCTCAATAGAGCAAAGTTTATATGATGACAAGTAGCAGAATGTAAGTTTGGAAAAGAACATGAACTAAAATTTGCAAAAACAAAGGGAGTATGACTTAAAGGCTGTTTTTAACACTGTGTGTGTGTGTGTGTGTGTGTGTGTGTGTGTGTGTGTGTGTGTGTGTGTGTGTTTTGCTGGGGTTTGAACCCAGAGGCATTTTATCTTCATGATACCCCCAGCCCTATTTTATTTTTTATTTCGATTTTGAAACAGTGTCTCACTAAGTTGAGGCTGGCTTTGAACCTGTGATCCTCTTTGTCTTAGTCTCCTAAGTACTGGGATTATAGGCATGTGCCACCATGCCCAGCTAACATTGTTAGTTCTTCAGGGGAAAAAAGGAATATGCTTAAAATTATATTTAATTATAGTTTTTATGCCATAAATATAGAATAAGCTTAAATATAATTTTATATATTTTTACAAATATTGTATATAAAATAGTGTTTGTGTTTAGACAGATAAGATATGCTTAGTATAACATAAAACCATAAAATATGTTGATAAAACTTTTACATTTATTAGGTTTAATCATTAGTCTAGATTAGACTAATAAAAAGTTACTCTAATAGACTAAAATAAGGAAAAAGAAATAATCAAAGATGACCTAGGCTTATAGTTAGAGTAGAAGACTATTCAATTGTCTGAAGAATAATCCTAACTTTGACAATGTGCTACATGTCTGAGTTTACATTTCATTTAAAGACGCTGCTTATAAAGAAAGTCCATTGCTGAATTTTAAAGTAGGATCTCAAGTTCAATCTGTTTTCTGTTATGCTACATAGTTTTGTAAACAAATTGGTCATTCTTATTAGAAATATCAACAAATAGCCGGGCGTGGTGGCGCACGCTTGTAATCCCAGCATTCGGGAGGCTGAGACCGGAGGATCCGGGTTCGCGGCCAGCCTCAGCTACCTAGTGAGGCACTCCGCAACTCAGTGAGACTCTGTTTCAAAATAAAGAATAAAAAAAAGGGGCTGGGGGTGTAGCTCGGAGGTAGAATGCCCCTGAGTTCAATCCCCAGTACC